>JAWPHD010004921.1:0-175121 GCA_037043455.1 Cyrtodaria siliqua
CCAACATCATCAAAGGTACAGGACGAATTACCAAGAGCCAAATGTGAAAGAAGAGGACATATAATAAGTGTAGAAAGTAAGAGGCGACAATATTGTGTAGTAAAAACATGCATTTCACAAAAAAATGGATAATTACCGTATTGTGAATTCAGTCAGTTTTATAACAGAAGTGATTGCAAGCAAGAACTCTAATTCAAAGAATGTGTATAGTTGTTTAATGCAACAGAGGGATATATGGCAGATAGCCCCCCTTTTTAACTTGCAATTGTTAGAAGAATTTGCCAGAGCTAAAAGCGGCGTTATCTATATTTTATCCTTATTTGGGCATGAAATGCATGTTGAACTTCCGAAACATTCAAGTAGTAACATGGAGTGTTATGTAGATCGAAGATGCCTCTAGTAAATAGTAAACATAAAATGAATGTTTGAATTTTCATCGGAACTCAAACATTAAATGTCCATTTTCTCAAAACTTTTGAAATATGTACATAGTCCCTTTTTGCTCTATGCCCTAGAATTGTGTAACACTTTTTCAGCCCATCATATCAGAACCGGGTATACCGGTATTTACTCTATCAGTTGGGATAAAATAATAAAATTGTTTGGTGTCCGGAAATTATAACTTTCCAAAATTAACGCATATTTGCCAATGTCCGAATATTTTGAGAGGAACCGTAAATTAACATTCTATCGGTAAGTATTTTTATTTGTGATGTTAGGGGGCAATCTCACCTTCATAGTTTAGGGTAATTACGAAAATCCATCCATTATTATCACTTATTGGTAATTATTCGGCTATCTAAAATGACGGTACTGCAACTTGAGCAAACCCTAAAACCTGTGAAATCAGTACACCGAGACACACTTAACACGCAGGTAGTGGAACTGTCGGGTTCTAGTCACAAGTGTAGTTAATTCTGGCTAAGTGCGGACTGTGTAATAGTAATACTGGGCTATATGCGATTCAATCCACAACAGTGAACTAATAAAAAATGTGTAAACAATGAACTAATGAACAATTATGACATGTAGTTCTAGTTATATATTTAAATTATTATATTTTGTTTGAAATGTAGCAATAAACTTTATGGAATAATGAGACAAGGTGGCAAGTTTTTAGAGACATGTTGATTGGTTTGTTTACGAGAGAGGTAGAGTCTATGAGTTATAGGGAGTTGCAGAAAATAAATTAAAGAAGATAAAAAAACTATTGAAAATTATAAAATAGTCGGTGTTCTTTGGTCCATTTAATTGCACCGATGCATGTTATTCCTCAAATCGAAGCTAAAAAATAAGGCATGCAATGCTTTATAGTATGAATAAAAATTATTTGATTCTATGACAAACAGACATCAAATCGCATAGCACTTTACCTGTGTGAGCGAGTCCGTATTTTTTTTGCTGGTAATGCCAGATAATGGAATGGCCCACTTTTTGTGGGTGTTTTTAAACGTGGCACAAATGTTCACAATAATGCGCGCAAGACCCAGGTCTGAAGGTCAAGGTCACAGCTGGAGGTTAAAGGTCAGAAATAGGCTTGTCCAGGCTGTAACTTTGTCATGCATTGTGGGATTTTTACTCACCTGAGCGAAGGCTCAAGGTGAGCTATTGGGATCACTCTTCGTCGTCGTCCGTCGTCCGTCGTCTGTCGTCCGTCGTCGTTAACTTTTCAAACGACTTCTCCTCAGAACCGAAGGCCAATTGAGCCAATTTTGACAACTTCGTGGATGATCCTTAGATGAATGCTTTTAGATTTGTTAAAATTAGGTCAGCGCGACATCCAAGATGGCCGCCATTACCATATATGGGTTGAAACCTTAAAAAATCTTCTTCTCAAGAACCGCTGGACAGATTTCAACAGTTTTTCTTTTAAAATGATCGCCTATGTCTAGACTATCAAGTTTGTTCAAATGAAGTCCCCGGGGTAAAAAATGGCCGTGCCCCGGGGGTCCAAAGTTTGTATATTGAGATTTTGCATGTTTTTCATATAGACATATAGGAAAAAACTTTTAAAAATCTTCTTCTCTGAAACCACAAAGCACAGAGGTCTCATGTATTACATGTAGCATCAGCTTATGGTTCTCTACTAAGTTTGTTCAAATGGTGACCCTGGGGTCAAATTTGTCCCCGCCCCGGGGGTCACAGTTTTACATAGATTTATACAGGATTTTTTTTAAAAATCTTCTTCTCGGAAACTGCAAGAGCCAGAGGTTTGATATTTTGCATTTACTATAAGCTTATGGTCCTTTACCAAGTTTGTTCAAATGGTGACCCTAGGGTCACATTTGGCCCCGCCCCAAGGGTCACATATTTTACATAGACATGTATAGGGAAAAACTTAAAAAATCTTCTTCTCTGAAACTGCAAAAGCCAGAGGTTTAATATTTTGCATTTGCTATCAGCTTATGGTTCTCTACCAAGTTTGTTCAAATGGTGACCCAGGGGTCACATTTTGCCCCGCCCGGGGGTCACAGTTTTACATAGGCTTGTATAGGGAAAAACTGAAATAAATCTTCTTCTCTGGAACCACATGGCACGGAGCTCTCATATATTACATGTAGCATCAGCTTATGGTCCTCTACTTAGTTTGTTCAAATGGTGACCCTGGGGTCAAATTTGTCCCCGCCCCGGGGGTCACAGTTTTACATAGACTTATATAGGATTTTCTTTTTAAAAATCTTCTTCTCGGAAACTGCAATAGCCAGAGGTTTGATATTTTGCATTTACTATAAGCTTATGGTCCTTTACAAAGTTTGTTCAAATGGTGACCCTGGGGTCACATTAGGCCCCGCCCCAAGGGTCACATGTTTAACATAGATATGTATAGGGAAAAACTTTAAAAATCTTCTTCTCTGAAACTGCAAGAGCCAGAGGTTTAATATTTTGTATTTGCTATAAGCTTATGGTCCTCTACCAAGTTTGTTCAAATGGTGACCCAGGGGTCACATTTGGCCCTCCCCCGGGGGTCACAGTTTTACATAGGCTTGTATAGGGAAAATCTGAAAAAAATCTTCTTCTCTGGAACCACATGGCACGGAGCTCTCATGTATTACATGTAGCATCAGCTTATGGTCCTCTTCTTAGTTTGTTCAAATGGTGAACCTGGGGTCAAATTTGTCCCCGCCCCGGGGGTCACAGTTTTACATAGACTTATATAGGAAAAAAATTAAAAAATCTTCTCGGAAACTACAATAGCCAGAGGTTTGATATTTTGTATTTACTATAAGCTTATGGTCCTTTACCAAGTTTGTTCAAATGGTGACTCTCGGCTTACATTTGGCCCCGCCCCAAGGGTCACATGTTTTACATAGACATGTATAGGGAAAAACTGAAAAAAATCTTCTTCTCTGAAACTGCAAGAGCCAGAGGTTTAATATTTTGCTTTTGCTATAAGCTCATGGTCCTCTACCAATTTTGTTCAAATGGTGACCCTGGTGTCAAACTTGGCTGCGCCCCGGGGTCACAGTTTTACATAGACTTATATAGGAAACACATTAAAGTCTTCTTCTCTGGAACTACAAGAGCCAGAGGTTTAATATTTTGCATTTACTATACTCTTATGGTCCTTTACCAAGTTTGTTCAAATGGTGACCCTGGGTGCACATTTGGCCCCGCCCCAGTGATCACGTTTTACATAGACTTGTATAGGGAAAAACTTAAAAAATCTTCTTCTCTAAAACCACAAAGCACACAGCTCTCATATATTACATGTAGCCCTGAGGTCACATTTGGCTCTGCCCAAGGTGTTACTCTCTAGCACCTTCATTTTGTATTTGATCTTTACCAAACTTTGTCAGTGTCTTAAACTGTCTATATCAATGTTGTTATACACAACAGAGCCCACATTTCTTGAACAATCTTAACCAAACTTGCACAGATTGTATATGACCATAAGATTTCGAAGAAGTTCGATAATGTGCCAGTACTCAGGTGATCGCTTTAGGGCCATCTTGGCCCTGGCCCTCTTGTATTGGTTCAAATTAACTCAGGTGAGCGATATAGGGCCATCATGGCCCTCTTGTTAAATATCTTGGCACATATGTTCACCATAATGAGACGGAGTTCACGCAAAAGACCCAGGTCCGTAGATCAAAGGTCAAGGTTATAGTTGGAGGTTAACAGTCAGAAATAAGCTTGTCCGGGCTGTAACTTTGTCATGCATTGTGGATTTTGAAATAACCTGGCACAAAATTAATGTTCACCATAATGAGACGGCGTGTTGCGTGCAAGACCCAGGTCCGTAGCTCAAAGGTCACGGTACAGTTGGAAGTTAATGGTCAGAAATAGGCTTGTCCGGGCTGTAACTTTGTCATGCATCTAGGGATTTTGAAATAACTTAGCACAAATGTTCACCATAATGAGACGACGTGTCGAGCACAAGACCGGTAGGGGACTATGGCCGTCTCTCGATATGGATTGTGTAGCTTTAAGAGAATATTGTAAGTAAGCTCATATACAGATTTGGTTGAGCTAAGAAAGTTCTACAAACAAGGAAAATTTGACTTATACATAAATTTGACCCATTTTAAAAAGAACTCAACCGGCATGTTATGACGCTTGCATCAGTTTCTAGCTATGCATATAAAGTCTGTTTAAGCGGCCACCATTAAACATTAAAAATGTTGGTCAAACACTAAATTGTGCCGTGCCATTTACACGATCCTTCGTTTGGCACATTAGGACAGGTAGGGGGACTTTAACTCTAAGGATGGCGCGTGCACCAGCGCACACGCACAAAAACACACACACCGCTCTTAAACTGTTCTCTTGTTTTCACATAGATGGGCAAAACCCCACTCTTGATTTTGGAAAGATGGACAGACCACTTCCATGTTTTTCCACGTGGACAAAACACAAGCACTCTCAAATAAAAAACTTATTTCTTCTGAGAATTAAAGCCATTTTTACTTGTTTATTTTTTTTTCATTGTACAATAACTTATGATAAATGTTTGGGTGATGTTTTGTATTAGCTAATGCAATAAAATTGACTAATTTAATTATGAATTAATTAATACCTGTCAGTTGAATAATTAAATTTATAACACGTTAATTAAGATACTATGGACAATTTTGTCCACTATTCTGTAGGTTCAACTGTTTAAAGTGTTGTTACTCAATTGTTCTCAATTATTTTCTGATTACAGAAGGCTAAATTATCACCAGTGAAGTAATAAGAGAGTGAATGGTGACCCGTTATGGAGATATAATGCAGCTGACTGAAATCTCGTATGGCTTCGAGAAGTGGAAGGAACCTCGTTTTAGCGGTAAACTTTTCTTAAAAATTCGCCATTTTGTTTCCATCGGTGAAGTGCTCTGCTTTGTGAAAGTGTAAGATATTTGACTGTTTTGCATTATTAGGTCATCATACTTCACAGAACTTGTTTGTTGTTATATTACTAATAGTTATATTGACATTTTGTGTATTTTAACGTTACTTTACAGTGAATTGATTGATATAAAATAAAATTCACAAACTGTTGGTCGGCCGTGTTCGTTAAGTATTGTTTATCAGAGATGTCGAGATGGCGCAAATCGGCTATACATTTGTTTTTTTTAATTAATTATTCAAAAATAAACAACTCGCCGTCGAAAACTGTGTTTGTTAAATGTAGTGGTCCACTTTTTTATGCAAAACTCCTTTATTTTATCTAATAATTTGTGTTAAAGATTGCATAGATATCGACCAGCATGGCCGATTCTAGCCAGTGCCGATTAAATGCACCCTTTTGTACTTCTCTATTCATTTGTTTGTTTTATTTAATTCCTAGAAAATAGACAGCTCGCTGTCGAGAAATATGATTGAAGAATGTAGTGGTACACTTTTTGTTATGCAAAAAACTTAATTTTGTCTAATAATTTGTCTTAACAACTGCATAGGTATCGCACAAAACGACCATACATGCCGATTCCAGCCAAACACTATGAAATGCCATCTTGTTTGACTTCGCTATACATTTTTTTGGTTTTAGTTAATTCCAAGGAAATAGACAGCTCGTTGTCAAGAAATATGATTGACGGGAATCTAGGACAAATGCCCCCCTGCTCATTTTTGTATAGGTGGACAAATGCCCCCTCATGTTTTTGCATAGGTGGACAAATGCCCCCACTGAACTTTTTACAAGGTGGACATAAGCCCCCCTGATAATTTTGCAAATTAAATTCATACAAAAGAATAATCACATAATTCACAGGTAATTCCAAGTTTGTAAGTATTCAGAGCTATAAAAAAAACAAAGTGTGACCAACACAAACAGATTAATTACTTACAAACCGGGAATATGTATCAGGGGGGGCTTATGTCCACCTTGTAAAAAGTTCAGGGGGGCATTTGTCCACCTATACAAAAACATGAGGGGGCATTTGTCCACCTATACAAAAATGAGCAGGGGGGCATTTGTCCGGGGGGGCATTTGTCCGTATACCGATTGACGGATGTAGTGGTACACTTTTTTTTATGTAAAAAACTTAATTTTGTCTAATATTTTGTCTTAAAGACGACATAGAGTGTCAAGCAAAACGGCCATACATGGCCGATTCTAGCCAACGACGATGCTGTAGGAATCCGCTTTAGATTTTTTAATTTTAGTTAATTCCTCCAATAAAAACACCTCGCTGTCGAGAAATATGATTAAAGAATGTAGTGGTACACTTTTTGTTTATGTAAACGCTTTAATTATGTTTTAAAAACTCTTAGTCAACCCATGTGTTAGTGCTCTTTTGGTTTATTAAATATCCTTTCCAGCAGTTGAACAACGAACATCAACTTTTAATGTCTGTATCAATTAAGCGCTTTCCAATGCATTTCACCATAAGCGTCCTGGAGATAGTATTTTTTTACTATATGGTCTCAAACCCATATGACCTACATAGATATATACCGGTAATCATGCAAAAAACAGTTAACTGAAGCGGCGCTAACGCAGGGTTTTATGGCAGTTGTTTATTGCGATCACAAGATATAAAGGGTTTCTCCAATCACAATTATACGGTGCCCTGTGGCTAATTGGCCATCCTAAGCAGGATGTTTGTTTAGATCAAAGAGGCCATAAATCACTGGCAAACACTGGCCACCGTGGTGTGTTGACATCAAATATATACCATGATTGTGTAATATTATTATTTTTCAATTTTATTTATATTATATGCATCTATGAAACTAAACACATAAGAAATAGATTATGTTCATTCGGATTTGTCAAAAAAACACACGCATAAGTGTGTTAATATTTCATTTTTATTTAACAAATTATCATAGTAACAAATTGATTTGTTATGCCGTTTTAATATGACAATATTAGGAAAATATAACTAATGCTAAACTGATGTATCTGCACTGCTAAAACCCACTTACGTGTTTAATTACAAGTTTTTCATGTGATATTATTTTTTTATATAAAATTATCTCATTCGGTGTTGCGAGTTACTGTGTCATGTTACAAGATATTTAAAAGTTCCACTTAGACGGATGTTAGTATTTTAAAAATGTGTTATTATGTAATAATTATATAAAAAAACAATTCAATCAAAAAAAATTAGTGTGAATTGAGAACATTCATAATTGAAAACGTAAAAAAAAGAAAAAGAAGTTAGATAAACCACAGACCAGTTGCACTTACTAATAATTAGGTTAGGTCTGTGGTTACACCAGAGTTTTGTAATTATATTATATTTCTATAAATGAATACACATTTAGAAAAAAAAAAAAGGTAAACAATCAACCTTCCCCCCTCCCCCACCCCCAAAACCACCACACACAATTATAATGTATTTTATATATATTCGCTTTTATTAATGACATCTTTTAAATATGTTTCGAAATAAATACAAAAAAAAATCACTCGTAACTCTAGTACACTTAACTTAATGGTAACGCCCCTTTTTACAAACACTCAAAATAAAAATCGTCATCTAACGCTAACCAGCATTTGCCAATAAATAAACCTTGATTTTAATAAACCTTGAAAGAATATGTGTATGTATAGAAGCGTCAAAATAGCAATGCGAAGGTGTAACAAGTTTATCTTTATTACAACTAGATTAATGCTAATCTGATTACCGGTACAATGAACCCATTCCGCTTTATTCATAACAATTGACTGATAGCGTTAACCGCGCACCTGTCGCAGTTATAAGCATTTTTAAAGAGCACCCAGCGATCACGATGAAATTTCTGATCATGTACAGAGACGCTTATCTTTCTCGTTTTAGCCATACGAGATCGTGCGAGAGTCGATTAGGTGCTCATTCTCTCTCTTATTACTTCACTGTTATCACCTACTCACAAGTTAACTTCTGCATTTGAAAGATTAGTTCAACCTGCTTAAATAAATAAAACTGTAAAACATAATTTATATGTTTACTTATTCCTTCAATTATCATCCGAGTCATAAAAACCCCACCACCACAGTTAGTGTTGCTTTATAAGGGTCGTAAAAACCCTACCACCACACACAGATCTAACAATAATCTGTTAGTATTTCTGTGCACCACATGAAATGGGTCGTAAAACTCCAGTCACCACAGGAAGTCTGGTGGAAGTTGATAAGCATGGGTCATAAAACACCTAGTATCAAATAGCAACTCTTTGATCTTAAAATATTAGTGCAATATCGTAATTAAAGGGTGGAGTCTAAATAGTATGTAACCAATCAAATGAGCCCTAGACACAGATCTATTTACAGCACCAGATGCATTAAGTGCCATTGTATGTTTAATACTTACTGTAATTAGACATGTAATTAAATTAACACTGCCATAATTAATTGAACTTAAATATTTATCTAAGAGCTAATTGTGACTGAATCAAGTGATAGTGTGACTGTGATTCCTTCGTCAAGTGTTACTACTAAGTTTCATCTAAGTTGCTCCCATCTAGAAGTGGTAAGTTCTGATTTAATCTCAATGTTACATGTACATGGAATTCATATATGTTTCACAGATCCTATCTGGACCAGTGAAGTAGTCAAAATATCACGTCACCTTAACTCATCCTTCTAAATTCTCTTACAAATTTGCATTGATAAAAGATTCTTAAAGATTATGTCTCCCCCCCCCCCCCCCCCCATACTCATGGGGAGACATATTGTTTTTAGCTTGGATGTCTGTCTGTCAGTCATGTTCTCTCCATATCTCTTGAACCGTTATAATTTCTAACTCGGTAGTTAAACATTTTCACTTAATTATAAACACTTTTTCTGCCAATAGATATCAGTTAACCACTCGTAAAAGTGTTGTTAGTTAAGGAAGTACAGCCGCCATATTTGTTTCTCTAAATTCTCTTGGGTACCGATTGCCGGTGTAATGGTAAAATCTGAAATTATAGGCGTACTAGACAAAACTTCTTGCCAATATTGGTAAAAACGAAAGAGCAACAACACTTTAATAAATCAAAGATGTTTGTTTTGTGTTTTGAGATTTTGATTAATTTGATCACCATTACTATTTAAAAAAAAATCTTCAGAAAATCAGAAAATGAATTTTCAGCAGGAAGGACTCATCCCAATTCAGAATTTTGAATATCCTTAATAATAATTAAAAAAAGGGGCTTCTTGTGACATAATGTTAAATTAATTATTAATTTTATTAAAAGAATCAATTTTTAAAATGGCAAGAAGTTTTACCAAGTACATTCCATTTTGCCTTATTTATAAGGAGATAACGTGACCAGATATTTTGAGAAAAGGCGCATAGGTCTATGACGTCATATGCATGCTTTCCATGTAGCACTCACATTTTTTTTGCAGGGTTTTTCGATGTTTTTTAAATGGAAGTATTAAATGTGATGATTAAAATTCTTCATGATACCAAGTTTAATGAATTCAAATGAAAATAAAATGGAAATAACCCGTAAAAAGGACATTCACTTCACTTTGGTAAGTTGACAGTTGGACACGCACCATTTGTAACAACACAAATTCGGATATTCCGGATTACACCGGCGATCAGTACCCGAAGGATACCGGTGTACTTGTCATAAAATGGATCCAGTTGAAAGCGAAAATATAATGATTTAAAACTATGTGTGATAGGATGATGAAATAATCTAATATGAAAACGGTTAAACGTATAGGACGAGTACAGTTCATGTCTGATTATGCAGTATGTGCAAGTCTACCTGTAAGTGTATGAATCGTGACATACCACCTCCACCCCAACACATTTCAATTCGTTCCCAGACAGATATGACATGGACCGAACTTCGAAATGCTATCTAGTCATGATCTAGTCTGGATCGACAATGGCTGAATCACCCATCGTCGTGAAAGCTAAACAAATGTGCAGCCAAATCGGGACTCAACCCCGGGACCTTTTCATTCTTCCTACTTTCGGACTACCTTTCCGATACTCTACCTACCAACTGAGTTAATTGAGCTAATCTGCCGTTCT
This sequence comes from Cyrtodaria siliqua, assembly GCA_037043455.1. NCBI lineage: Eukaryota > Metazoa > Mollusca > Bivalvia > Adapedonta > Hiatellidae > Cyrtodaria > Cyrtodaria siliqua. Next base: position 10,389 of record JAWPHD010004921.1, read on the forward strand.
ATCTACTTCATCAATATACATAAACCACCGTGATGCGTATACTTTTTTGCTGAACAGCATCATACAGTAAAAAGCAACATGATTTTTTGCTAGGATCAACTCTAGAGTTCATGGGCAACATTTCTGTAAAGTTTCAGAGGAGTAGTCGCTACAAATATAAACAGACAAACGATGGACGCCGCACCACGGCATAAGCAGAGATCATTCGAGCTAAAAATCATTGAGTTTGACAGATAGTTATTTTATTAATTTACTGAATTATGGCATTCATTGGATTCTTTTTATCGACTTCATTAATTGATATTTCGTATGTTTGGATACAATTATAACATATTCACTCACCATGGCGAGCACAAGTGGAATTGTCCTGCCCTGGATCATTACAGCTGGTATTGGATGTTGGAACCAGCATCTTTAATCCATCATATGAGCAAAGATGAATTGGGACTTTACGGCGCACCAACACAAGAAAGGTTATATGGCGCCAAACAGGGATGAACATACCAGGCTCGTCTTCCATTTACATCTAGATAAAATATGGAGACTGGACCTAGAACCTTTTGAGCAAAGATGAGATGTCACTACAGAATAACACTCTCCTCAAGAAGAGAAAGTGTCTTTATCCTATGTATATATTTAAATGGTTTTCTATGACTTGACATGTACATTTTTTCTGTCAGGCATTTAAAACCTGCATTGGATAATTACACAAACATCATTTACATGTGACTGCAAACTTAACATATCATCTGGACTGCTGTGAAATGGATTTAGATAAAGAGCAAATACGATGTCAACTACAAAACAGCTGTATCACAGTGAGAAAAAAGAAGAAATATATATCCTTTGTATGTTTAAACAATTGTGTGTGACTGATAGTATTCTGTCAGCTTTGGATGGCAGTTCACATCTGAAAGCATTGAAGTTGTTGGATAATCCCAATTATAAATTTAAAGGGACACATGGGAATTTTGTTTTTTATTATATAATATATACTTTTTCCACATATACATGATATATGCAATTGTTTAGTCATTTATATTAATCAAATTGACTTTGTTTTTGTATGTTACTAACTATTGGAGATATTGCAGCAATATTATATGTAAACCTTTGGTTGCCAATTAAAACTCAAATTAAATTTTATGTCAGACGCGAATTGATTAATGCTAAGCAGCTTCAAGATTGCCGTGTGGTAACATTGCTCAGGGGATTACATATTATGCCATTATGGTAATATGTTACACCATTTTTCATTTTTGCATAAAATGGTTTAGGTTTGCTCTGTTGAGAAATAAAATCAGTTTTTGTATGTTTTAAGCAATTTAATAAGATAAGATAAGAGACTTTATTTAAAGAGGGTGACATATTTAGTTTTAAACTAATCTTCCACATGGCCCTCTATTATTTACAATATATACAAGTTATAATACAACAAAAATACATATGAATTATCAAATGACTGCAGATGTACTTAACATAACAAATTAAGAGCATCCTCATCAATTATAGTTTAACACTCACTTTACCCACACATGTACTTCAATTGACAGTGATATACACGTAGCAACAACAGTAATACAAACAAAAACAATAAAGCATATCATAAGTTAAACATTTTTCATCAATTTAATTAGGTTACATTGAAAAGCCATGGTTGAACTTTTTTCTTTAATATTTGTAGGTAAGTTATTCCAAATTATTGGTCCAGAGTATGTTAAACTTTGTTTAAATATTTCTTTGTTGGGTTTAGGTATTAAGAAATTGTTTGTAGAACATGAACGTGTTATAGTTGTATTTTCATTTATTTGTCTAAGGTTAAACATTTCATTAATATATGATGGGAGTTTTTGATTTTGATATTTTATACATAAATTTTGCTTTTCTGAGATATACTCGGTCAAATATTGTAAATATTTTTAAATTTTGCATACTTTCTAATGAGTTACCAACATTGTAATCTAGAATAATTTTTACAGCCCGTTTTTGAAGGCGAAATAGTCTGTTTAAATTTGTTTGACATGTTCCACCCCATAATACATTGCAATAATCTATGTACGGCTGAATATATGCTTTGTAGAACTGAACCCTATGCTCAAGACTTAGGTGTTGCTTTATTCTAGACAAAAGCCAAATATTAGATGAAATTTTTCGACATATATGTTCCATGTGATAACTTGATCTAAGAAGGCCCCAACATAGTATGTGTTTGTTAGATATACGGTACTTTAGTTAATACTTACAATTGTCATGAAAGTCTGTTCTGTCTTCTATGTGATGGGAAATCCATGGGCAGATGTAAGTGATGAAAAACATGATTGTAGAAATAACATGCTTATCCCAAATCACTATCCAATCGCAAATGCAGAACTTAAATACACACTTGCAAGATGGATAGTTTCATGTGATAGCAAGAGGTCATGACTATGTCCCACTTCCTTTATGGTCTGGCACAAATGCTAGCTGCTGACTGCTGTTATCACCTTATGAGTATCTGTCCTGGTTTCTTGCTATACTTAACTAGGGTATGCAGATGCTAAAACATAAAGTACATAGCAAGTATAGGTACATGCACATTATCACTGTGTAGCATGTACATTTTCACTGTTTAGGAGGTATACTGAAGAATGAGTTATTTCTATTTCTTTCTACTGATACTGAACACAATCAATTTAACTTTAATGTCATTGCAGCCTCATTTCCAAAGAAGGTTTTGTTAGTTTTTTGTATCACTGATTAACACAGACCTTCAGTGAGATCTTTAATGTGCATATAGAGTAACCTGTTTCTACAATACACTGATCGATACATGATTACCTGCATACATAAAAGTTCTACATTACTTTATTATTTTAAAAGGTACTAGTATGCCATATACATTGCTTTAGCATAACTGTAACTACGGTGACACCGTAGACTGCAATAGTTACCTCAATACAATATCGACAGCCGATGATACTGAACACAGCTACATGGTAAATAACTGAATCCTACCCATATGTCTTCCATAGCTCAGTAGGTATAGTGCAAGTATTATGCTGACAAAAAGTCGCCCCAACTACAACATCATCAGTGTTATTATTTACTGGTCCTTTGGTATCATCAGGCCCTTTCTGTGCAGCTTTAAAGTAGAATATCGCTTTAGACGGTGCTAGGAGGCGTGAGGTGTTGCATATTATAATTACCTCTCATGAACAGACTCAATAAAACCGAGTATGCAACTTTTCTCTCTTGTTTGTGTTTGTTGCTTCCAAGGGATCACCTTTTCAGTACTTATTTACATACAGAGATGCATAATGTTACGTTGAATCAACCACATTAAACACTGTATCATTAACAGAAAGCAATAATATTTATTTAACAAGAGGCCCAAGAGGGCCTGTGGACGCTCTACTGGCTAACACGTTTTTTATAACATCAATGAAGCGAGTGAGTGCCATTTACGTTTTTTTGAAAGTTTCGGGCAAAAAACAGCTTTTTAGCTGAATCAAGGGCAATAACTAAAGAATCTGGTAAAGTTTGGTAAAGATCAGATGAAAAATGAAGGCCCTACCATATTAACGAGGCAAAATATAGCGTGAGTGCCATTTACGTTTTTTTGAAAGTTTCGGGCAAAAACAGCTTTTTAGCTGAATCAAGGGCAATAACTAAAGAATCTGGTAAAGTTTGGTAAAGATCAGATGAAAAATGAAGGCCCTACCATATTAACGAGGCAAAATATAGCTTTTTTAACTTAATCAAGAGCCGTAACTCCTCTGTTGCTGGTCCGACTGGTCTAACATAGAGCTAAAAAAATAATAAATAAAACAAGAGGTCAATGACCTTGAAGCTCTACTGATTGATTTTGATTTCAGGAAGTAGTCGCTACAAACTGGTTTTTTGAAAATCTATTTTTTAGCCATGGTGGCCATCTTGAATTTCCGGCCGAACTGAAATTTTGCTAGGATCAATTAGACATCAAGAGCAACATTCGTGTGAAGTTTCATGAAAATCCGTCAAGTAGTTTCAGAGGAGTAGTCGCTACAAGTTATCATTATATAACTCTATGTAAAAAAAGATGGCCACTGGCAGCCACGTTTAACGTCGAATCAAAATAATGTTCGACTCGGATAACCATCATGTCATGCTGATAATTTTAGAAAAAGTCCCATATCAATATCTCTTATAGTTTTCAAGAAGTAGTCGCTACAAACTTATTTTTTAAAAATCTATTTTTAGGCGTGGCGGCCATCTTGAATTTCCGGCCGACCTGAAATTTTGCTAGGATCAATTAGACATCAAGAGCAACATTCCTGTGAAGTTTCATGAAAATCCGTCAAGTAGTTTCAGAGGAGTAGTCGCTACAAGTTTTCATTATATAACTCTATGTAAACAAAGATGGCCGCTGGCAGCCATGTTTAACGTCGAATCAAAACGATTTTCGACAAGGACCAACATCATGTCATGCTGATCATTTTAGAAAAAGTCCCATAGCAATATCCCTTAGAGTTTTCAAGAAGTAGTCGCTACAAACTTGTTTTTTAAAAACCTATTTTTAGATTTGGCGGCCATCTTGGATTTCACATCTACATGAATTTTTGCTAGGATCAACTAGACTTCATGGGCAACATTTCTGTAAAGTTTCATGAAAATCTATTCAGTAGTTTCAGAGGAGTAGTCGCTACAAAAAAAAAGTTAACGGACGGACAGACGGACGGACGACGGACGCCGCACCACGGCATAAGCTCTGCTGATCTCTGATCAGTAGAGCTAATAAAACAAAAAAAATTAATAATATAAACAAAAAAGAAAGTCATAGTTTCTGCTAAAGTTTGGCAAAGATCAGATGCAAAATGATGGCCCTATCGTATGATAAGGCAAATTATAGCATTTTTAACAAAATCAAGGGCCATAACTCCGCTGTTACTTCTTTGATCTGGCTGGTTTTCGAACTTGACCAAGCTTTCATAGACATTAACAATCTGATAAAGTTTGGTAAGGATCGGATGCAAAATGAAGACCTATCGTCTTAACGAGGCAAAATATAGCATTTTGAACTTAATCAAGGGCCATAACTCCGCTGTTACTGGTCCGATATGGCTGGTTTTTAAACTTATTCGAGCTTTCAACAACATTAACAATCTGATAAAGATTGGTAAAGATCGGATGAACAATGAAGCCTCTATCGTCTTAACGATGCAAAATATAGCATTTTTAACCAAATCAAGGGCCATAACTCCACTGTTACTAGTCCGATATGGCTGGTTTTCGAACTTGTCCGAGCTTTCATTGATATTAACAATGTGGTAAAGTTTGGTAAAGATAGGATGAAAAATGAAGGCCCTATCGTCTTAACGAGGTAAAATATAATATAGCATTTTTAACTAAATCAAGGACCATAACTCTGCTGTTACTGGTCCGATCTGGCTGGTTTTCGAACTTGTCCGAGCTTTCATTGATATTAACAATGTGGTAAAGTTTGGTAAAGATAGGATGAAAAATGAAGGCCCTATCGCTCCAAAACATGAGGTTTATGAGCTAATTTGTTGGTCCCAGCAGGGTTTCAGGGCTAATTTGACTTATGAGCTTAAGCTCCTAAGCCTTCTGTAGAAATATGTCAGAACATGGTTTATGGGGTAAGAAATCGTTCTAGATAAACTTTTTTTTAGCTCCTAGGGGTGGACAGTTAAAACTAATGTATGAATGGACTTGATACTTATGAGCTAATTTCTTGGTATTTTTTGGTACGGGTTTATGCGTTTGCGTAACTCATTATCATAGACGAAAATTTAGCTCATAAAACATTTACCCCATAAACCGCCAATGTTGGTCCGTCCGTCTTAACGAGGCAAAATATAGCAATATAGCATTTTTAACTAAATCAAGGGCCGTAACTCCGCTGTTACTTTTCCGATCTGGCTGGTTTTCGAACTCATCCGAGCTTTCATTGATATTAACAACCTGTTAAAGTTTGGTAAAGATCGGATGAAGAATGAAGGCCCTATCGTCTTAACGAGACAAAAGTTAACGCCGACGACAGACGACGGACAACTCGGTATCCCATAAGCTCTGCTGGCCTTTGGCCAGTAGAGCTAAAAATTATTATTCTGTGATTAAATCCATCAAAATATCTGCCATGGCAGTAAAACTGACCGTAATTTAAATTGAATGTACCCATATTGGTCTTTTAAACTGAGATAGCACCAAAAGATGATTCATAGCTATACATATATATATATTCAATACAGGAAGACAAAAGTGTACCAATATTTCGTATAATGGCACACTTTTCAAAAAGTATGCCGTTATACCAGTATGCCGTGATATCATACAAGGGGGGTGTGGCTAGCAATAAAACAGTTACAAAATATCCAACTTGGTGTTACACCCAAGTCAAAGTGAACTGCCTATTTAAGCAGTTTTGTAGCAGTTGCTTAGCAGTTTCTTCATTTTTTGGCAGTTTCTTAGCAGTCCTTAACAGTCCTGATCTTGGCAGTTTTCAAAAACTGCTAATAAGTTTCAGAAACTGTTAAGAAACTGCTAGGAAAACTGCCATACTTCTTCCTTGGCAGTTCTCATACATCCATGCAACTTAAGCAGTTTCTAAGCAGTTCCTTACAAGTTCTCTAGCAGTATTATCCTGCATGACCATTAACGAAAAATTTATTTTTTATACATTGACACCAATGTGATTCTGACCAGAGTGCAAAAAACCACAGACACCTTCTTCCTTTTTTTCAAAATATTGGAGGGAAAACAGCTCCTGAATATTTAATGATTAAAAAGTAAGTGTCTTTGCGATTATACTTAAATGCCTTATTGCATGAAAACATCTTGTGCATTTAATACTTGGAGTGTTTTCATAAGGATTAGAGGGGCAGAGGTGTTAATTACCTCCGTGATAAGTGTCTAATTCAAGAATTCAACCATGCGTTCATGACCTGTAAACGTATTACATCATCAAATGTGAAAACAATTTACTTATGTTATATATTATTGTAGCGTTGAATTAACGTGCCTCCATCCATTTTATCGCGTTTTAAATAGATAATGATGAGAAGATGATCTCACAAACGCAAATTATTCGATAATCACATAAAATTAGAAGAATCTCGGGGTTGCAGATTATAAATTTAGGTTACTTCCGGTTTTGAATTTGCTTCCGTGTTTCAACTAAAACGATTAATTATGATTAATTATGAATAAAGACAGCAATTTTATAACATTTAAATAAACTTATAACCGTTATAACCGTTTCCTACTGTCTTTTTTTTCGAAAACGCTAATGACTTGATGCAGTTAACATGACTTAGACGTTAAGTTATTGTAAGACAATGTCAGCGTAAAAAGTTGATGTAAATCCGGATAGTCCTTATTTCGGATGCTTAAAAAACACACGACACTGCGTTTTCAAGTGTGTTTTTTTTAAATGTTATTCACTTAAAAATAATATAATTACTCCTGCTTAACTTCACCACATCTATAATGAAGTGTTTACAAGATAAAAAAAAATCTAGAACAGCAAAGGAAACAATGTATAAAGTTGATCATCTTTTTCCAAAAAAACAACAACAAAAAGCAGTAAAAAAATCTACAAGTACTATCTATGGCAGACTGGAAGATATATTTAAAACATGTTTTAAATGTGTCGGGTGCATGCCAAAACCCGTATTTTACTTCAAAAGATGAAAAAAAAATCTACATGCAGGAGGGGACCCCCTCCCGCACCCACCACACACCCTCGCGCGTTAAATGCCACTATCCCTTAAAAAATTCCTGGGGAAGGCCCTGATGTAGTTAGTAGAAAGAGTAATTTGCAAAGAAATCTGTATTGTCACCTGTATTTTCGCGAAAAACCTATATAATTATGCAATATATGAAAAGGTATCTTTACATACAGTAAATGTAAGTTAATTGCATGAAACTAGTACTGAGATGTAGTTGATATTTTGTTCATTATTATCTGGAAGTTTCAGCTACTTTGAATACAGGCCCTCCTCTGGGCATCGCCATTGGCGCCAATGGCGAAAGAAAAAAGAAAATGGCTCTAAATTTCAAACTTTGGCGAAAGTGTTTGGCGACATCGAAATTGCCAAAAAGCCAAACTTGTTTAATTTCTCTGCTGTAATCAGTCTGTTACAAATAGACCTCAACACTAATCACCGTGACGAGTGTACATTGAATGTAGTCTTAAACAACATAACTAACCAATTGACACCTACCATGCGCGAACTCTTGACATTAAATAAACAAACGAAGCTGATAACCTTTAGTGTTCCGGTGATTAACTTAATCCCTTAATAACAACTGATGACTGTCATTTTCGCCTCGTGGGGAAATCAAGTCGCTCATGCAACACCTTGCAACCATAAAGTATTACACCACTGAATAATATCTAGCCAATAAGGTTCTAACCAATCAAACACAAATCAACACCTTGTTAATTTACATATTTTACATGATTGACTAGATCCACATGACATTTGTTTTGTTTTTGTTCATTCATAATTTCGAGGTGTCTGAATCTGGATTTGACAATAAAATGCAAACATTTTACACAAAACACTGGTTTATTAATCAGTTTCCAGGAGGTTTTATGTGTATTTCATTGCCAAAATATGTTTTTAATGTATATGGCAGTTCATCTTTTCAAAATAAATTAAAAAAGACGTAACGATAAGCGAATGTCATGGGTTTTCGCGGTTCCGGAAATACGAAAAACGGCAGGTTCTGAACTTATTACTGATATAAAGGCCTACCTATACATCTTAAACAATCAAATGAAAGCCTCTATGAATGATTCCTGCTGTCGTTAGGTCCAGCCAGTTTATTTAAGCAAACATGCGATGTAGAAACTTTCCAGATATTGGGGGTTCGAAAACAGATATATATGAATATTTTTTATTAATATTGTTTAGTTATATTCATTTCATTCCTTAGTGTACCAGATATAAACCAAATCTCTTATTTTCACATTTAAAATACATTTATACATAAAACTCTAGAAGAAATATGGCTTGGGCCATTAGAGCCAAATGGCTCCAATTTCTCCAATTTGGCTCCAACTTTTTTCATTTGGCGCAAGTGGTGGCGCAAGAAAAAAATTGGCCAGAGGAGGCCCTGGAATAATTCAGTTCTGTTTAGATATACTCGTTAGAGGCCAGTTTCCGTCCAAGCCCAGTTTCCGTCATTCTCATTTAAAAAACGTTTTTACACTGCAAATTACTTTCGCGATGTCACTTATTGTCAGACGTTTATAACTGAAGATTGGAAACAGGAAAAACTACCAAAAAGTAAATAAGCGGTAAAAAACGAAAGAGATTTCTCCGAAAAATGTGTTTACTTCCTTATATGGCGTTGGGGATGCGCATGCATACTGCCGCATAATAAACTATTAAAAAAATAACCATGTAATGACGTCATATTTTTATCACTCTTCAGTGGACGCAGTTAAAATAGACCATGATTATATAATTTAACCAAAGAGAAGCAACTCGTACAACCTGTATCTGTTTGATTTACACAGAGTTACTGTAAATTGTCGTCGTTGAACATTTTACATTGACGTTACCAGGCGCATTGTTATAACGATCGATGTGACTGATGGAACAATGCAAACATACCATTTTTACAATGAAATTGTTGAATAGACTTGCAAACAAGTTTCTAATTCATAAAAAGTTTACTGTATCTTGACCTAGTTGTCTCTATCACTCGATAAAATACATGACGGAAACTGGGCTTGTAAACAAAATGATTTCTCAGTTTTAGTCTATTTATAAAAAGGTCACGTGCCTCTTCGATAATTTATATAAAACAAAATTCTTTGGTATCAAATTTCCAGGAAGAGGTAACCTAATAGAAAATAGAGTAAAAATTGTCAGGATACATAGATTTGTCTGAAAAATTATTTTATGTTTACATAAGTGACGGAAAGTGGCCCCCGACGAGTAGAGATAAATCATTATATAAAGTATGTTTTTGTGAGAAAATTGCTTTATATAATAGTTGAATTACAAGCAAGTGTTTTTTGAATATTCTGAAGGATTATTATTTGACATGTACGTGTAAACAGTTCTCATGTATTTACGTGTAAACAGTTCTCATGTATTTATAGTATTATGCTGTCTCGAAACTTAATTGTCTTAATTATTATGCTGTCGAAACCTTACTGTTAATGTTCACAATATAATTAAACTTTTTACTTAATTTTTACGTTCTATACAGTTTGTTCAATTTAACACATTGGTTTGACTTTAATATGTCAATAAACAAATAGGGTCTGGTAGATATGTTCCTTTTGGCATTTTTTACTTAGCTTGCCTGAGTCTATTAGAAGTTCAAAGAATAATTACATGAACTCTTTTATTTAAGCAGTTTTCTCATGGGTGTGTCATTGACCTTACATGGAGCTTGGTTAGCAGTTCTCTAGCAGTTCTTTAGCAGTTCTAATGAATATTCATAGAATTTAAGCAGTTTTCTTTCTGCTGGTGGGTGTGTCATGACCTAATATAGAGCGTGCAAAGCAGTTCCCTAGCAGTTCTCTAGCAGTTCTAATGCATATTCATTAAATATAAGCAGTACATTAACATAATTCAGCAAAATAACTGCTTAGAAACTGCTAAAGAACTGCTTAAGAACTGCTATAAAACTGTTAAAGAACTGTTAATGTTAAGAAAACTGCTATATAGCTTCAGAAGGCTAGTGAACTGCTACTGAACTACTAAAGAACTGCTTAAATCTATCAACTGTTAAGGTTAAAAAACTGCTTAGGAACTGCCTTTCACTTTGACATGGGACACGCATATATCTTGAAAACATCTCAGCTAACGCCTCAATATATTTTATGGTATATGCTCAGTACACCTAGTTTGACATTCTGTAACTAATACATGTTGTATCTCCTATTGATATCATTGAGCATGCATGTGGTTTTATTTTGCTTTAAAAATATTTTGTCAAGAAGTCTGTCTCCTTCCACAAATAAATCAAACTAACTTACTTTCTTCTATTTTCGTTTCTTCTTGCCAAATATGTTTTCTCTCAAACAGTTCCTACTCCCCCACCCCTCCAATAACAAACGTTTCTACGCAATGTATCCAACAATATCAAATATGGGCCATGTAAAAAGAAGGTGGTGGGGTAGAAAATACCATAAAACTGATATAACTTCCTTATTTTTAGGCTCATAGACATCAGATCGGTTTTAAATCAAAGAACAAAGTGTCACACATTCTTCAGAAAGAATAGCACAATCGTTGTCCCTAGTCGCACCTGTGTATACTTCATTATAAAGTTCCGACTCATTAACACACACATCGTCCAAAATAACAGAGCCATCCCAAAGTGTCACACATTCTTCAGAAACACTAGCAGAATCAACCTTATTAATCGCACCTATGTATACATGTGCTTCTTCTTTATGGCATGTCAAACTAACTTCAAGCAGAGTTGTAGAATGTGTACTGTCATTTGTTTCTGCCTCATGATGTATAGTGCTTTTGGCTTTAATAGTGATGATCCTCTGATCTTGCTTGAAGTTTTTGTTTTTTGGCTGTGGCTGTCCCTTTTCTCACCTGACTCACACTTGATCTTTTCTTTCTTGGCATTCTGAAGAAGAAAACAAGTTATGTCCCTTTAAAAATAATATTAATTATTGTTTGTATAATCTATAAGAAACGTTTGTTTATAAAGTTGAGTGTATCATCTTTTTCCAAAAAAAAAAAAAAAAAAGTAAAAAAATGGTCATGCATGTGTACTCTATGGCAGATATATTTAAAATATGTTTTACATGTGTCAGGTGTATGCCAAAACCCGTATGTTACTTCAAAACTTCTCATCAATGTAACATTCCATTTGAGACATAATAAAACATGAGGTCAATGACCTTGAAGCTCTACTCGTAGGTTTTTGATAGCTAGATCAGCATTCCTGTGAAGTTTCATGAAAATCTGTCGTAAGTAGTAAGTTTCAGATGAGTAGTCGATATAAGTTTTTACTATATAACTCTATGTAAACAAAGATGGCCACTGGCAGCCATGTTTAATGTTGAATCAAAATAATGTTCAACAAGGACTAACATCTTGTCATGCTGATCATTTTATAAAAAGTCCGAAATCAATATCACTTATAGTTTTCAAGAAATAGGCGCTACAATTTTTTTTCCATGGCGGCCATCTTGAATTTCTGGCCGATCTGAAATTTTGCTAGGATCAACTAGATATCAAGAGCAACATTCCTGTGAAGTTTCATGAAAATCCATCCAGAGGTTTCAGAGGAGTAGTCGCTACACGCTTTTACTATATAATTCTATGTAAACAAAGATGGCTGCTGCAGCCATGTTTAATGTCAAATCAAAAGAACTTTCGACAAGGATCAACATCATGTCATGCTAATCGTTTCAGAAAAAGTCCCATTTCAATATCACTTATAGTTTTCAAAAAGTCATCAGTACAAACTTGTTTAAATATCTTTTTTTAGCCGTGAAGGCCATCTCGAGTTTTCGGCCGGCAACATTCCTGTGAAGTTTCATGAAAATGTAAAGTAGTTTCAGAGGAGTAGTCACTACAAGTTTTTACTATAATATATAACTCTATGTAAACAAAGATGGCCGCTGGCAGCCATGTTTAACATTGAATCAAAACAATGTTCGACAAGGACCAACATCATGTCATGTTAATCATTTCAGAAAAAGTCCCTGTCAATATCACTTATAGTTTTTAAGAAGTAGTCGCTACAAACTTTTTTTTAAAAAATCTAATTTTAGCTGTGATAGCCATCTTGGATTTCAACATGAATTTTTGCTAGGATCAACTAGATTTAATGTGCAACATTTCTCCAAAGTTTCATGAATTACAGTTTCATGAAAATCCATCCAGTATTTTCAGAGGAGTAGTCGCTGCAAAAAAAGTTTACGGACAGATGACGGACAACGCACCACGGCATAAGCTCTGCTGATTCTGCTGATCAGTCGAGCTAAACAAATATAACCATACCCCACCCACTCACCCTGGGCCCACAGGGCAGACGTCCGAGAAATAATGAAATTGTTTGATATGTTGTTTCTCTACCATAGACGATCATTCATTCATTGTCTGATATGTTGTTTCTCTTTCATAGACAATTATACATACCAAGTAAGGCGCACAAAATTACAGTGTAATTAAATTTTTAGTGTATTTGTCCTTTTGACCACCCTAAGGACCCCTGGAGCCCAAAACAGTGTTTTGCTTACATTTGACACATAGAAATCTATTCTTATAAATAATGCTTCTGGAATGCTTCTTGGTCTTTAAATTCTGTAAAATGTGTCTCGGACTTTCATCTTTTTAAATGCTTCTCTAATATCACAAGTACGCACAGAAATATATTCATGTAAATGTTTTCAATGATTCTCGGTCTTTAAATTTTGTTACTGCATCTAAAACTACCCGACTTCAGTATCTACTGTTATATTGTACGTAGGCGCCTTAAAAAAATGTGCCTTTAGGGCTTTCTGGCAAACATGACTCAAAATGGGACAATTATCTAACAAAACGGAGCTAACACCAAATTTTGATTGATTTGACATTTTTATCATGTGAATTTGAACCTATTAAAATGTTAGATTCTTTTAGAAAATGCCTGATGTACCCCGCTTAAGCTGAAGGTCAGGGTCTGCTTAACTGAGTTAATTGTATTACCGAGAATCACAACAGTATCCTTTATACCAATGGGTGACATTATATTATAATATGTACCGAAGAATTAAATAATCAAGCACTGTGATTTTTATTATTATTGTTTCTGCAGGTCACAATTTTTTAGGGGTGACCCGGGTCATCCTTGACCACCTATAGAATAAACTGGGGGTCATTTTGTAAATATAAAGGTCATATTTTTTGGACATGCATTTTGATGAATAGACCATGTGATGTCAGATAGACATGTATTATTAGTTGATTAGACATCTTCGGTGGATTGGTCAGCAAAAAAAGGAAGTTAACCAGCGTAATGTTTCATTTTGGGTTTGTCTGCCATTTTAGCGGCCGTATCATGATCATCTACACGTTTTTATTTGCTAGTGTTTTATATAAGCGTCTACCTACTCAGATCCACATTATAAACGCAATCGATATGACGACGACAATAACGCGGAAAGTACAGACATTAGTTTAACCTGTTCTGAAAACAGACCAAGAATGAATAACTTTATTTTCCATTCATGGGCCACAAAGATGGCATTATAATCACTGCAAAATGAACAACATAATGAAACATACATAATGAAACATAAAAGCCTAATTCTGATTAGCAATCTTATAGAACAGTTAAAAAAGTACATATGAATTTGTTCATGTTAATAAAAGTCACAATATTCTTTCAACGTGAGTTACCATCGTACCACGTTAGTAATATTAATATTGTCATTAACTGTTCCAAGATGTCTTACTTTTCGCGTTTCGTTAAGATATCAAAGCAAGGACAGTAAATCACTTTTTTCCATGTAATAACATCTTTTATTTTTAACACAAATTAGCTTAACAATGGTAAGCATATTGTCACGTTATCTAGATGTTAAACGTTTATGGAATGATAAACTTTTGATAATAAAAATAAATAAATATATACATATATTAATAAACTTACCCAATCATCAAACACAAGACGTGCGCATCAAATATAATCCAGTTTTAGAAGAAACAACAATGTTGCCACATGATTGGATCAACACAATCTTACAATGAAAAGGTTACCCTTCACATGTTCTATTTTAAAGACAGCACGTGCATTCACTGCGTAAGCATGGGTTTTCTGACCTAATCAGTTCATTCACAAAATACACAAAGTGGGTGGACAGAGAACATCTTTGAGGCACATTAAGGAAAAATAGAACATCGGCCTATATTGGCGTAGGGGTAGATATGTAAACGCAACTGATAATCGCCGCAATAACAGAAAATAACGGATACACAACTGAACATAGAATGAATGAATGAATGAATGAATGAATGAATGAATGAATGAATGAATGAATGAATGAATGAATGAATGAATGAATGAATGAATGAATGAACTATAAATGAATGAATGATTCCATGAATGGGTTTGAATGATAGAACGAACGAATGTATACTGGTTCAATTAATTCATAAAAGGAAACAAAATGGTGGAATATGTCCACATATAGTGTTACAATGTTGTATTTCATGTCTATATATTTGTTTTTATGTAAATACTGAATAAAAAAATAAAAAAAAATAAAAATAAAAAAATAAAAAAAATAAAAAAATAAAATAAAGTAAATTGAAATGAAACTGTGAGTTTCCAACAAAACTATCTGAGTAATACATTCAAATAATTATTACTGATTATATATTAAAACGGTGTCCTCAAAGATATAAAGCACACCATCAGACATGGATCCAGGGCTTTTATGCAACTTTTACAACACTATATGTAAATGCCTAGAAGAGTTTGCATACAATATTTTTTTAACAATTGATATTTATATCATGTGATTTACTTAATATTATTATTTATAGACACTGACTTATAGGTCCCTTGGGCCAGGTCACAGGCATAATGGGATAATTCTACTTGTGACATGAGCAGGTTTATGCTGTCCAGGGTATCTTACGTACAGAGAAATAACAATTAGTATAGAACTGTTGGTGGTTTGGGCCATTTTTGGAGTTCAATACCTTTAAGTAGATAATATATATACATATATATATATATATAACTATTTGGGGGGGGGGGGGGGGGGGGGGGGGGGGGGGGGGTCCAGAACTCAATTAATATTTAATTGGATTTCACATCAATATGAATTTTTGCTAGGATCAACTAGACTTTATGGGCAACATTTCTGTAAAGTTTCATGAATATCCATCCAGTAGTTTCAGAGGAGTTGTCGCTACAAATTAAAGTTTACGGACAGACGACGGACGCCGCACCACGGCATAAGCATTTCTGCTGATCTCTGATCAGTCGAGCTAAAAACAATAGCCTAGAAAGCCACAATGAAGGTACTCAATGACTTTGCAGAAGCCAGAGCAGTAAGAGAATAAACCATTAAGGGCAAGTCTATCTTTTACTATCCTAGCTCTGTGCGCCTGTGGGCCAGGTGCTTAATTTTCAGTTATTTCATATATATGTTTGATTTTGAATTGTATATGGACACTTTAATTAATAAACCATTTACTTTCTTACAATATATTTGTATTAAAGCGACACACGGCAATCTTGATTTGTTTTAAACTAGCAGTATCCCTTTACTTTATTATTATTTTTACATAGTTGCATTTCATACTAATTATTAGATTAGAAGGGTTCAAAGCTAACGGTTTAAACAATTTGCTTTGAACCGAACTGATATACAATGGAAAGTGTTTTTATTTAATTAAATGAAAGCAGAAATAAAGTAAAACTGATATTGGATTAATAAATCAAGATACTTATTTTAATACTTGGTTCACAAAATTAATTGCCGTCCCTTAAAACTTGTTTCACTTATTCCTCAAAAAGTATATGTTTTTCCAAATGTAAACATAAAGGGTTATCAATTCAAAAATGGCACTGGAAGGCTAAAGCAAAATCAGCTTCGTCTTTGTGGCCTTGTCTGCCTACATGTACATGCCCAATTATGAAATCTTGGGTCTGACAAGAGCAAACAATACTATTTATTAACACTCAACCCGCTAAGCACGACTGTAATAGCATTTGCGTCCATTCTAAACCCTGATCAGCCTGCGAGTAACTTTGAGGCTGAATTCAGGATTTACAATGTCTGGCTGCTGATCAGTAATTTTCCACAAAACACCCATTTGTCACATAAATGGAATGGTCTTCATTCAAAGAAAGAACAGTACATTATATATACATTATGTAGTGGGTTAAGGGTTAAAAATGGCCTTACAATCATGCCTTATATTATAAATATAATGGGTCATTTTGAAAATATACAGCTGCACTCAAGGTCTGACAAACAGCATGCAATCAGCCACTGGTAAATTTGTCAAGTGCTTATTAGGCATACACAGCAGCTGCATGGGGACTTTATGGTCTTATTATGCAATCAATCAGATAAGCCACCAGATCAAAGGTGCTGTATACTTGTGTCTTGTGGTGTATGGTATACACAGCAAATGCATGCAGCTTATTATGCAATCAGTCAGATAAGCCACAACTTCAAAGGTGCTGAATAACTGTGCCAAGTGCTGTATGGTATACACAGCAACTGCATGGGACTTGTAATGATTACAGACTTATATCAATATATTATATTACATGAACTCTGTGTATATAATTATGTACAGAACATCATCAAGTGTGATGTATCCCATGTTACCTGATCACTAATTATAAATGCATTGTGACATAACTGCATAGTAAAGGAACATTTTTTTAAAATCTTGTAAGTTTTTAATCAATAAAATGAATAGCGTTGACTTAAAAAAGCTTAATGATAACACACATTTGTGTGAATGAGGTTTGGTTATGCGTGCGTAACCTATTATGACCATTTTGATGGCTGATTACGTTGATCATGTATATGCATAACTTTAATTTTGATGCGCATAACTATGTTATCATTTTCCGTGATGGATTAACCATACACACTTTACCTCAATCATGATCACTTGAAAATTATTTCAACAATATTGGCCAATTTTTGGAAACGTACGAAAGATGGAGAGAATGGGTAATACAGAAATGAACAATACCGGTATTACAGGAAACTGCAAAATTAACAAATACACCACTACAATCAAACATTTCATTGAAACACCGACATCATGGTTTGGGTTTTACTTTTATAAGATTTTTTTAACTTTAGCATTAAAAGTATAGTCTCAAGATGGAGAGAATTATAGATAAAATTATCAAAATGGCATGAAACTGCAATACAATCCCTTTATGAATTTCTCTTCAAAAACACACATATTTTATTTGAAATCTATGGGGGGAAAATGAATTAAAGGAGTATTAAAGGGATACACGGCAATCTTGTTTTTTTTTAAAATTCACGGCGTCCCGTTAGTTTTTCTCTTCACTTCAGAGGCTCCGCTGTGATTCGCTAATGTCGCAAATGGCGAAAGAACAACAAAAGTTGCGAACTTTTTTAAGCTTTTGCGAAAATTATTTGCGAAAAAAAAAAATAGCCGATATTTACATATTGTCAATGCTGTAAGCGGATACGACCGAAATAGTAATTGAAAATGGACTGGTTCACTAAACTACAAGAATAACGTTCGCTGGCTTCATACAAAAACCGATAAAATTATCACAACCAGTCGATTGATCACGCGTGTACATTGTGAATCACTGATGCTTGAAAATAACATGTTGTAAACAAACTTTCTGACACTCTCCGAGAAGTTAATTGATGCAATTAAGCAATTAAGTAATAATAGGATTAAGACAACACAGCTTGATATCGGGTTTTAAGCACTTATACAAACATCGGCGGACGATCAAACAACGAAAATGAAACTATGGTTGATGTTTGTTTTTGTTTGTGGCAAACTTCGTCGGGTGTTGAAAATTAAAGAAAATTAAAGAAATCGTAAGTAGTTACTTGTTATTTTTAGAAATATATGATATTGTAACAATAGATGATCAGAACAATGGCCATAATTGATTTAATTACCCTCGACGTATGTTTCCTATATAAGCTATGCCAAGATGTAAAACGTTGACAATTGCAAAAATGTCTTGTAAACGTCCGTTAGATTTAGATTCTTGTTTGACTCCACCTTCTAAATTTGCCAAAATTCAGAACTCACCTGTTCGAAATTTTAAGGATTCGTGGAAAAATGGAAATTCTTGGCTACGCTATGATCCAAAACTCAAGTCTATGTTTTGTGACTTTTGTATTAAAGCACAACGTTCTAACGTTTTCACTTCTGGGTGTTCAATCATTAAAAAAGAAAATGTGTCGAAGCATGCAACAAGTAAAGGTACATAGAGTGAAGTCTTGTTTTAATGCTAATTTTATTTTTAAAGTCTGAATTGAAATATTTCATTTAATTTTTTTTATATATTTTTAAACTTGTATATTTTTCATTCTAAATTCAGACCACATGAAGGTAGCCAGTGCTGCTAAAATGAGTGTAACCATGGATGTGGCCCGCCAAGCAGCCCTTTCCAAAAGCGAAGCAGCCGTGACTGCTGCCATGGTTAACGTCTACTTTGCGGCCCAGCACAATCTTGCCAGTTCGTTGGTTCCAGAACTAAACCACGTCATGCAATTTCAGGTATAAAACAAATATGATATGATTTTGTAAAGTTAAAATACAACAGTTTTTTTTATAATTCTTATTCAAACGGTTAACATGACAAGTGTTAAATACATCTTTAAATTTGTTATTATTTTTTTACTTTTAGGCATAGCAAGTTTTATTTTGAACCGAATACGTTAAATAATTCTAAAAGGCATACTATGTGTGAATTAAAAAAAAAATTACCACAACTTGCAAAGCAGTGATTGTGTTTCTAACAATTATTTTGTATAACTTAAAAAAAATAATTATTATTTAAATTAAAGAAAACAACAAAATCTTCTCTGCTTTAATTTAAAAGAAATATTTCTTTTTCAGGGTCTGTCACACTTAGCTGACCTGAAGATTGACAACCACACAACATACGGCCACTCAACTTCGATAGCAGAATTTCAACATGCCATATCTTCAGTCCTTGAGACAGACCTATTGAGGAAGGTAACATCGAGTGAGAAGTTCAGTCTCATGTTTGATGAAAGCACCGATGTCTCTGTTCATCAGAACATGATAGTTTACGTCAGAATTCTTGAGTCTGACGCCCTTGGCTACTTTGAGCCACATACTTACTTCTTGGGTATTGAAAGTCTTGCTAGAGCTAATTCTGAATCAATTTATGCAGCGGTCATTGGTATGCTTGGTCAAAAGGGGATCGATATTTCTAATCTTTGTGGTCTGAGCACAGATGGTGCAGCTGTTATGCTTGGTAACAAATCAGGGGTAGTGACTAGGTTAAAGGCTTCTGTCCCAGGTATTTTGTCTACACACTGCATCGCTCATCGCCTCGCGTTGAGTTGTTGTACAGGTGCTGACTCCATTCCCTACATGGTCAAAATGCAGGAAATCTTGAACAGTGTGTTCAAGTACTTTCATTACTCTCCCAAGAATATGGCAATGTTAGAGTCTGTTCAGTCACATTCCTCAGGTCAAAGTTCCCGATTTAAGCAGGTGTTTCACACTCGGTGGCTTAGTTTTGAGGGTTCTGTAGATGCTATGGTCAAAAACTACAGTGGCTTGATTTCTGTTTTTCTTGAGGAGAAGTCTGGTAAATCCCTGAGCATGCACAAGTCGGTCACTTGTTACAAGTTCTTGTATGTTGTTCACTTCTTGTGCGATGTACTGAAACCGTTGTCAATTCTGTCAAAGATGTATCAGAAGAAAGACATGGATTTTTCTGAAGTTACTCCCCTTCTGACTTCAACAATCTCAAACTTGGAGATTCTTAAGGAAGAAAAAACAGGTCAACGGCTTAGTCAGTTTGTTCAGAATGTCCCATCTCAGCCGCAGACGGACTCTGATGGTTTGGTCACTTTTGAATTCGAGGGTCACACTATCCGTGACAGTGCTAAGCAAAGGACTGAAGCAGTCAGTATTTGCGACCAGTTTGTGTCCGGCATGCTGAAAAGTCTAAATGAGAGGTTTTCTAGTAACTCGGACAGCATTGTTCTGACGGCGCTCAGTAACATGTTCAACCCTGTCCTTGTTGCGGATGATAAGGTGGATGATTTGGAAGTTGTTTCTGATCACTTGGCTTCTGTGGGTATGGAGGGCTCTCGTTGTGAGTTAAGTAGCTTTGTGAGCTATGCTCATGCCACCCTTGCCAGTGGCTGTAAATTGGTTACCTCTTCTCGGGACATGGTTAATTTGGCAATGAGGAATAGGGAGGTTTACCCAGCAGCTGCTGAAGCAGCTGGGAGGTTACTTGTTGCGCCAGTCTCCACAGTTGACTGTGAGAGAGGCTTCAGTAAGCAGAACATCGTTAAGACATGCCTTAGGAATTCTATGTCCATCTCTGCACTGAATAATCTCATGAGAATTTCTATTGATGGTCCCGGTCTGGAAAAGTTTGATTTTAAGGTGGCATTTAAGATATGGGCAGGGGCTAAGACGAGGAGAATTCTGCAGTGATTTCTGGTGTATTAAATGAAAAGTGACTGTGCTATAACATGAGTTGAAATGATCTGCAACTGTGTCAGTGTATAAGTTACCAGTCACCTGAAATATATTGCAAGTGAATTGTAAGTGGATATGAGAACACTGAACTCTTGGTTAACAATAATTTGTTAGGATTATAAGAATAGTTGTACTGTAGCAGTGATTTCTGGTGAAGTACATGAGAAGTAACTGTGTTATAATATGTACTCCATCTCAGGAGATGAAATGATCTACAACTGTGTCACCTGAAGTGTATTGTAAGATTATAAGAATAGTTGTTGTTTCTTTTCTTGCAATCATTGTTAATAATATTAAATGATATCATAAAATAAAATTGTTGTTTTTGCTTTGATACTGAATTTATCATAATATGTTTAAGGACCTACATGTAGTCAAGAATGTTAAAAGATGTTAGTTATATAAACATTAATACAAATAATACTTGTAATAGCTTAATTAAAGATAATACTGCTATGATTATAGTTTTCATCTTTTATTAAACTATTGATTTATAGTAATTATTAAAGTATTACTTGTATTAATGTTGGTATAAATAAAGTCTTTTATAAAAACAAGAGAACCTAAACGGATCAATACATGTGCCGTTTATTCTGAAAATGGCTTTTAAGTCTTCGTTATTGTATGAAAAAAATGGCTCAAAAAATGGCTCCAACTTTGGCTCTTATTTTTTAATTTGGCTCCTTTTTTTTCCATTTGGCGAAAGTTTTTTTCATTTGGCGAAAGTGGTTGCGAAAGAAAAAAAAATACCAGGGGAGGCCCTGCACTTGCATTTGTTCAATCATTAATATTAATTATTAGAATAGTTTAAGGCAAATTATTTTTACATATTACAAACTTTTTATAATATTGCACCAATAATATGTTTAAAAACTTGGTAAAATAGTGAAGAAAATTGAATATCTCATTTTTTTTATTTAATTATATGCAAGCAGTATCAAAGTCAAAACGACGCATGAGGTAAATCGAGGAGGAAATTTTAATATCAGCAACAGACCAGACTCTATTGTGCCCATAGCGCCAGGGTTCTCCTGGCGTTTTAGTTGGCGGACGGTCTTTAAACCTTAGAAGTACACACACACACACACACACTTTCAATATCAGCATAAAACTCAAGATTGCCATGTGTCCCTTTAAAGAAAGTTATATCGGTCAAAATGTATTTATTTTACAATAATAAGAAATGACAGTATAATCACAGAAATATTTGTTTTGTGGTATAATTAATCCCAAAGATGGAGAGAATGGATAAAAAGAAGAAAAAAAAATTGCCATTGAAATTCACATATAATTCCTTTTTATTTTTTTTCAAAGATAGAGAGAATGGACAGAAAAAAAAGAAAGAACTATCTGCCACTGAAACCCAATAATACCTTTACGAAATCATTTCTCTTCACAAAGCAGAAGATTTCTGTGAAATCTATGAAACAATGAAGAGGGAGTTTGAAGGAAAGTTTTATGGGTAAAACAGTGTGTTATTTTTAAAGAAGGTAAATAAAACATCAAAATGATCACAAGATTGAGAGAATAATGGACAAAAAGAAATTATCAAAATGATCTGAAACTGCTAAAATACTTTTAAGAAATCATTTCTCTTCACAAAGCAAAAGATTTCAGTGAAATCTGAGAAAAAAAGAATGAGGAGTTTGAAAGAAAGTTTTCTGGGTAAAACGGTGTGTTATTTTTAAAGAAGGTAAATAAAATCATTGAAATGATAACCAGATTGAGAGAATAATGGACAAAAAGAAATTATCAAAATGGCCTGAAACTGTTAAAATACATTTAAGAAATCATTTCTCTTCACAAAGCAAAAGATTTCAGTGAAATCTGAGAAAAAAGGAAAGAGGAGTTTGAAGGAAAGTTTTACGGGTGTTATTTTAAAGAAAGTAAATAAAAACATTAAAATGATCACAAGATTGAGAGAATAATGGCCAAAAAACAAAATACCGAAATGGTCTGAAACTGCTAAAATACCTTTAAGAAATCATTTCTCTTCACAAAGCAAAAGATTTCAGTGAAATCTGAGAAAAAATGAAAGAGGAGTTTGAAGGAAAGTTTTATGGATAAACGGTGTGTTATTTTAAAGAAAGTAAATAAAAACATTAAAATGATCACAAGATTGAGAGAATAATGGACAAAAACAAATTACCAAAATGGTCTGAAACTGCTAAAATACCTTTAAGAAATAATTTCTTTTCACAAAGCAAAAGATTTCAGTGAAATCTGAGAAAAAATGAAAGAGGAGTTTGAAGGAAAGTTTTATGGGTAAATGGTGTGTTATTTTTAAAGAAAGAAAATAAAAACATTAAAATTATCACAAGATTGAGAGAAAAATGGACAAAAAGAAATTATAAAAATGATCTGAAACTGCTAAAATACCTTTAAGAAATAATTTCTTTTCACAAAGCAAAAGATTTCAGTGAAATCTGAGAAAAAATGAAAGAGGAGTTTGAAGGAAAGTTTTATGGGTAAATGGTGTGTTATTTTTAAAGAAAGAAAATAAAAACATTAAAATGATCACAAGATTGAGAGAATAATGGACAAAAAGAAATTATCAAAATGATCTTAAACTGCTAAAATGCCTTTAAGAAATCATTTCTCTTCACAAAGCAAAAGATTTCAGTGAAATCTGAGAAAAAAAGAATGAGGAGTTTGAAAGAAAGTTTTCTGGGTAAAACGGTGTGTTATTTTTAAAGAAGGTAAATAAAATCATTGAAATGATAACAAGATTGAGAGAATAATGGACAAAAAGTAATTATAAAAATGATCTGAAACTGCTAAAATACCTTTAAGAAATCATTTCTCTTCACAAAGCAAAAGAGAGGAGTTTGAAGGAAAGTTTTACGGGTAAACGGTGTGTTATTTTAAAGAAAGTAAATAAAAACATTAAAATGATCACAAGATTGAGAAAATAATGGACAAAAAGTAATTATAAAAATGATCTGAAACTGCTAAAATACCTTTAAGAAATCATTTCTCTTCACAAAGCAAAAGAGAGGAGTTTGAAGGAAAGTTTTACGGGTAAACGGTGTGTTATTTTAAAGAAAGTAAATAAAAACATTAAAATGATCACAAGATTGAGAGAATAATGGACATAAAGAAATTATAAAAATGGCCCGAAACCGCTAAAATACCTTTAAGAAATCTTTTCTCCTCACAAAGCAAAAGAGTTCAGTGAAATCTATGAACAAATGAAGGAGGAGTTTGAAGGAAAGTTTCGTTCATGCCGAACCATCCGAAATACGGAACACCCGAATATAATGCAACTTACAACATATGCATAAAATACATCGTACAGTGCTTTTTCAAACTAAAAGAAGGTCTGCAAACAGTTTTTAATCGTAAATGTATACTTACATTGAAGTTAGATCCAAAACATGCACATAACATGTCACAATATACGTATGTTTGATCGAATTCTATGTCGTTCACATTTCACTATTGGCGATACTTCATAAAATGGCCGCACTCGACCTGGTCTCGTTGGTGTCACGATAAATGGCGAGACCATTATAAATGCAAATAGGTACAAGAGACCATTCAGTCAGGACGCAAGTGGTTATTTTCTTGCGCATCTCCACTCACTTGACAACTGTATAGCAACGTTGAAAATAGTTCCCCACGGAGTACCTCATTGAAAAAACCTTGAAAATCCGCCATTTTGTTGGCTTGAAATGACCGAAAAAACAGAGAAAAAATCGAAATTCTTTTATACGCAGACATTATTGCCACTACATCCTCAACTTCGAATTATTTATACCAATGAACAGAATGTCATAAGTCAAAGAAAACATCAAAATATTTATTGAGTATTTTCAAATCGAGCTTCAAGCATGCAAAAATACAGCGATTTTTACGCCGATGTTGTCAATTCAGTCAATTTCGAAAGACTAGCACGTTAATGTCTGAATGTAATGTTATATATTCTGTTAACTTGCTATTTCAACAACTTATCTTGTGTCCGAATCCAATCTTTAAAACGGCTAGAAAGGCAATATAATCAACATAGTTTGTATTTTCCGTTGCTAACAATTCGATATTGACTCAGCGCAAACACGTTACAGGGGTATTCTCAACGTTATTATTACAGATGATTATGACGTAACAACTAAGGGAAGTAACCCTGTTTAACAAATTCAAGTGCGGATCCAGGGTCGGGGATGGGGGGATTTTTAAGGAAGGTACGATGTAAGAAGTTTGGGATTACGGTGCACCAGACCGCCAAATAAAAAGCATATGTTGCAAACATGAATGGAAAGCCAGCGTACACTTCATTTATATGCAGAATGGTTCCATAATCCGCAAGACATAGAGTTTTCAGCACATTATATTGTGTGTTTGAGTTGCGTAACTCCGAAATAAATAAAAAAAATATAAAAATTATATATAAAAAAAAATATAAAAATATAATAAATATATTAATAAAAAGCGCTCATTTCAACTATTTTCAAATACTGAGATCCTCATATTTTTTTTAAATTATTTATTGTAACAAATGGCCTTAGAATGTTTCGACTTTAAAACAACAAAAAAAAACAAGCTCTTCATATGCCACCCACTGAATATTTAAATCCCGCTGTCCTATTTTGAACTGCCTCTCTATTTCTCCCACAGCAGACCGGCCTTTTTTTTTTTGAACCAAGTCATGTTAAATTAAGCCTTTAATGTTCGACATGATCATGAACTGCGAATATTATGAAAGAAAAAATTAAGAACACCTCACCATCTCCATACATCCGCCGTAAACCGGTATCGAGCGCTCTTTTTTTTGGCCAAAGAAAGGTTTGTGTTTCCTATTTTATGCTCTTAAAAAAATACGGTAGGTCGGTAGGCTTTTTTTTTTTTGGTGGGTGGGGGCGGGTGAGTGTCTAAAATCTGCAGGACTGAGTTTAAAGCATTCTACTTACGAAACTCAGTTTAAACTTGAGTCACGAAAACTAAATTATTTGTAATGTGCGCAGCTCCGATTACTGCCCCCACCCACGCCGTCACCATTTCAAATACTTATCCCAATCAAAAAAAAAAATCCAAAATAAAAGTGCTCCTTTCAACAACAAATAGTGCGCCCCTCTGAAGAATGAAGAAAAACTAATTTATTGTAAACATCCGCCATGGCCCAAAAAAAGAAATGATTTTGTTTCCTATTTTATGCTCCAAAAAAAATACGGTAGCTCTAAAAAAAATACGGTAGGTCTGTAGGCATTTTTTTTTTGGGAGGGGTGGGGGAGGGGGGTGGGGAAGTGTCTAAAATCTGCAGGACTGAGTTTGAAGCACATTCTTCTTACGAAACTCCGTTTAAACTTGAGTCACGAAAACTAAATTATGTGTGATGTGCGCAGCTCCGATTACTGCCACCCATCCACGCCGTCACCACTTCAAACACCTATCCCCATCAAAGAAAAAAAATCCATAATGAAAGTGCTCTTTTCAACAACAAATATTGCGCCCCTCGGAAGAATGAAGAAAAACAAAGTTATTGTAAACATGGCCTGAGATTGTTTAGACTTCAAAAAAAAAATAAAAAAAAATATCACTGCCACCCACTGATGATTTAAATATCGCTGTGGTATTGGAACTGCCTCTATTTTATATTGCACATCAGGTCATGTTGACGTAAGCCTTTAATGTTAGAATGGTCTGCGAAGGTTTTGAAAGAAAATGTGAAGAAGACGTACATCCCCATCTCCATACATCCTGTGCAGACCCACCCCTTTTGTTGTGGGGTGTGTGTGTGTCAGCGGGCTAAACTTGTTTTTGCTCGTTAATTACTCATTTCAAAAGTTACATGCCACCCATTACTAATATCACTAATCCTCGATCCGCCTCTGACTTCTAGTTCAGTTATTAAAACTTTTCAGACATATAACAAAGAGATGTGAAACTGTAAAGTTTATTATGTTATTTCAAAACTAAATACTTTGAGCAAATAAGAATTTCGAAAACTTCACTTGGTAAATTGAAAGGGTAACCACTTGATGTTTAGCTACTACACCGTTTGATCGGAAGTTTCCTATCTCGTAGTTATTAGATATGTGTATGATTTTAAATAAAATATGCAGAATCGATGCAGGACTTGAAAGTTTCTGTATACTTTGTTGAAGAAACGTTTTTTTTTAAAAATAGAGTCCCGATCTTTCTGCCACCATCTAATCAATACAAGCATAGATCCCCTAAAATCAGGAAAGTTGGTGATTTGCCCTGAATAATGGTGTGAAAATCAGCGTCTTTACGTTCCCGGCCACGGAGGCAAATATACTTTTTTTTTTAATACTTATATTTGAACAAACTGTATAGTCTATAGCCAAAGGCTTGCATTAATTTATGATAGACTAGACATATAGAGAGACGAAGAGATAGTGTTATTATGTATATATAGTAATGGCTCTTTACTATAACATATACAATAAACTCATATGCTCTATATCCTTCTTTACTATCGCAATGCAAGCCTGTGGGTTGGCATTCATTAATAAAGAAAACATGTCGATATAATTATGTTCAGTGGTTCTTCGGATTTTTTTTTTTAAATAAGGTTTCGACCTTTTATATCAATAGCCGCCATAATGGATGTCGCGCTGACCCAATTTAACAACGACGGACGAAGTGTGGTCCCAATATGGTTGTCAGCTTACAACAAAAAAACGTTCAATGTCAGAGTTTTTCTCGTAAATTATTTATTTCAGAAGTTACGCAGCACCTTTTCCAAAAACCTGAATCCGCTTTTGGATTGGCCTAGAAGTAGATCAGTGGGTGCGTTCAGGGTTCTCGCATCGGTTACTCTCACCGTCGGTTCGCCGATATAACCAATCTTCTCGCAACTCTACAGCTGAGGTAGTATCAAATATTACCATCGGTGGTCATAGGTAACCCAATGTTAACCAACGTGGTTGCCCATGGGATATCCCTGAACACTGTGTAAGCTGGAAGCCTGGGTATTGTGATCATTTCTGCTCGACTAATTGCAAAATCCCTTTATGCATGACAAAGTTACAGCCCGGACAAGATCGGACTGCATGGACTGCATGACCTCTAAGTGTGACATTTTATCTGGGACATGGGTATTGTGATCATTTCTGCCGAAGTAATTCCATTTATGCACGACAAAGTTACAGCCCATACAAGATCGAACTGCATGACCTTTAAGTGTGACCTTGACTAAGCTTAAAATCAATAGGGGTTGTTGTTTTAACATGGGTACTATTTCTGTAAAGTTTCTAAACTGTAGGACTAATAGTTACAAATTACAGTGCATGTTCTGAATTCACTGTGTGGAAGCTGTATTTCCATATAAGGTCAGTGTGACCTTGACCTTAAATCTACTGGCCACAAAAACAATAGGGCTTCTCCTTTTACCTAGGGCAATGTACCGATGAAGTTTTATGAGTGTAGGTGCTGCGGTTTTGAAGTTATTGTGCAGAAAGCATATTTACATATAAGGTCACTGTGACCTTAACCTTTGACCTACTGGCCCCAGATGTGATAGGTTTCCTCCTCTCATCTAGGGCAATGTACCTGTGAAGTTTTATGAGTGTAGGTGTTATGGTTTTGCAGTTATTGTGCGGAGTGCATATTTCCATATAAGGTCACTGTAACCTTAACCTTAAAAAGACCTCTCAACTAGGGCAATGTACGTATGAAGGTTTATGAGTCTAGGTATTACGGTTTTAAAGTAAATTGTATGGAATGCATATTTCTATATA
This sequence comes from Cyrtodaria siliqua, assembly GCA_037043455.1. Lineage (NCBI taxonomy): Eukaryota > Metazoa > Mollusca > Bivalvia > Adapedonta > Hiatellidae > Cyrtodaria > Cyrtodaria siliqua. The sequence continues at coordinate 39,280 of JAWPHD010004921.1, forward strand.
AGGTTGCTGTGACCTTTGACCCAAAAAGAAATTCAACAAGCGCAATGAACCTAAAAAGTTTCAAGTGTAGATGTTACGGTTTTGAAGTTACCGATCCCAAACACATCAGGGTTTCTCCACTCACCATGATAAACCTATGCCATTTCATGAGTGTAGGTGTTATAGTTTGACGTTATTATGCAGAATTCAGGTTTCCATATAAAATTATTGTTTCCTTAACCTTGACCTACTGACCCCACAAGCAAGAAGATTCATCCTCTCACCTAGGGCAATGTACCTATGAAGTTTCATGAGTGTAGGTGTAAAGGTTTCGATGTTATCATTAGGAATGCGTCTTTCTATACAAGTTCATGGTGACCTTGACCTCAAAAACAATAGTGATCCTTCTCTCACTTCGGGCAACGTATTAGTGTAGGTGTTATGGTTTCGAGGTTATCATCCAGAATGCATCTTTCTATATACCTGTAATGTCATGGTGACTTTGACCTACTGATCCCAAAAACTACATACTGATCCCAAAAACTACAGGGATCCTCCTGTCACTTTGCGCAATGTATCAAGTTTCAGGAGTGTAGGTGCTATCGAAGTTATCGTCCAGAATGCTTTTTTCTATATAATGTAGAGGTGACCTTGACCTTTGAACCCAAAACAATAGGTATCCTCTCACCTAGGTCAATGTACCTATGAAGTTTCATGAGTGAAACTGTAAAGGGTTGGAAGTTATCGTCAGGAATGCGTCTTTCAATATAAGGTCATTGACCTTTGACCTCAAATACAATAGGGATCCTTCTCTCACTTAGGGCAATGTAAGTTTCATGAGTTTAGGTGTTATGGTTTCGAAGTTATCATCCAGAATGCGTCTTTCTATATAAGGTCACAGTGATCCTCTGCTCATGTTGGGCAACTTATCTATGAAGTTTCATGAGTGTAAGAGTTATAGTTTCGTCGAAGTTATCGTCCGGAATGCGTTGTTCTATATAAGGTCACGGTGACCTGGACGTTTGACCTACTGATCCCAAAAACAATAGGGACCCTCCCCTTGGTTTTGAAGTTATCATCCAGAAAGCGTGTGTCTATAAAGTCATGGTGACCTTGACCTACTGACCCCAAAAACAATAGGAATCCTCTCTCACCTAGGGCAATGTACCTATGAAGTTTCATGAGTATAGGTGTAATGGTTTGGGATTTATCGTCCAGAATACACAATTGTTTACGGACGGACAGACAGACCTCATACCATAATATGTCATGTTTTTCAAATGGGCGTAAAAAAAACAATCCACCTTAAAACAAAACCTCGGTCTGAGGGTGTCTCGCCAACCGCGGCAAACCGCATATGATTTATTTTTTAATTTGTGCTTAAATGATGTCCACCAGACAAAATCATTCCATACTGATCATTTTAGAAAAAGTCCCATAACAATATCACTTATAGTTTTCAAGAAGTAGTCGCTACAAACTTGTATTTTAAAAATCTATTTTTAGCTATGGTGAAATTTTGCTAGGATCAATTAGACATCAAGAGTAAAATTCCTGTAAAGTTTCATGAAAATCCGCCAAATAGTTTCAGAGGAGTAGTCGCTACAAGTTTTTACTATATAACTCAATGTAAACAAAGATGGCCACTGGCAGCCATGTTTAACGTCGAATCAAAATGATTTTTGACAAGGACCAACATCATGTCATGCTGATCATTTTAGAAAAAGTCCCAATCAATCACATAGTTTTCAAGAAGTGTCGCTACAAACTAGTATTTTAAAAATCTATTTTTAGCTTTGGTGGCCATCTTGGATTTCACATCAACTAGACTTCATGAGCAACATTTCTGTAAAGTTTCATGAAAATCCATTCAGTAGTTTCAGAGGAGTATCGCTACAAAAAAAAAATTACGGACAGATGGACGATGGACACTGCACCACGCCATAAGCTCTGCTGATCTCTGATCAGTAGAGCTAAAAATGGCCACTGGCAGCCATGTTTAACGTCGAATCAAACTAATGTTTGACTAGGATCAACATCATGTCATGCTGATCATTTTAGATAAAGTGCCATATCAATATAGTTTTCAAGAAGTAGTCGCTACAAACTATTTTAAGCTGTGGTGGCCATCTTGAATTTCTGGCCTACCTGAAATTTTGCTAGGATCAATAAGACATCAAGAGCAACATTCCTGTAAAGTTTCATGAAAATCCGCCAAGAAGTTTCAGAGAAGAAGTCGCTACAAGTTTTTACTATATAACTCAATGTAAACAAACATGGCCACTGGCAGCCATGTTTAATGTCGAATCAAACTGATTTTTGACAAGGACCAACATCATATCATGCTGATCATTTTAGAAAAAGTCCCAATCAATAACTTATAGTTTTCAAGAAGTGGTCGCTAGAAACTTGTAATTTAAAAATCTATTTTTAGATTTGGTGGCCATCTTGGATTTCACATCAACATGAATTTTTGCTAGGATCAACTAGACTTCATGAGCAACATTTCTGTAAAGTTTCATGAAAATCCATTCAGTAGTTTCAGAGGAGTATCGCTACAAAAAAAGTTTACGGACACCGCACCACGGCATAAGCTCTGCTGATCTCTGATCAGTTGAGCTAAAAATGGCCACTGGCAGCCATTTTAACGTCGAATCAAACTAATGTTTGAATAGGATCAACATCATGTCATGCTGATCATTTTAGATAAAGTGCCATATCAATATAGTTTTCAAGAAGTAGTCGCTACAAACTTATTTTTTAAAAATCTATTTTTAGCTGTGGTGGCCATCTTGAATTTCTGGCCGACCTGAAATTTTGCTAGGATCAATTAGACATCAAGAGTAAAATTCCTGTAAAGTTTCATGAAAATCCGCCAAATAGTTTCAGAGGAGTAGTCGCTACAAGTTTTTACTATATAACTCAATGTAAACAAAGATGGCCACTGGCAGCCATGTTTAACGTCGAATCAAAATGATTTTTGACAAGGACCAACATCATGTCATGCTGATCATTTTAGAAAAAGTCCCAATCAATCACATAGTTTTCAAGAAGTGTCGCTACAAACTAGTATTTTAAAAATCTATTTTTAGCTTTGGTGGCCATCTTGGATTTCACATCAACATGAGTTTTTGCTAGGATCAACTAGACTTCATGGGCAACATTTCTGTAAAGTTTCATGAATATCCATCCAGTAGTTTCAGAGGAGTAGTCGCTACAAATAAAAGTTTACGGACGGACAGACGCCGCACCACAGCATTATAAAGCTCTGCTGATCTCTGATCAGTCGAGCTAATGATATACAAAGCAATGCAAACATTCATCATGTATGCAGGCACAAACAGTCTAAAGAAAAGTGTTTTTTTGATAGTATTTTATTTAACTTCATTCATGAACATTTAAACAACACTGGGTTTCCGTATCTTTCAACATAGACTGGCAACTCTGTATCGAGACTGGTAGTTCTGGACCGATCCTGGAAAAGATAATATTTTGTGTGACTGACATACTGAAGTAATGCAACATCCATGTGTAATAACTTCCAAGTCGCATATATTTTTTCTGAAAAAACAACAACGAAACATATATATGTATTGGTGAATTGGTTTTATGAAAATCCATTGAGGACTTTCAGATTTCAGTGGAGCAGTCGCCACAAAAAAGTTTACAGACGGACGATGCATAAGTTCTGCTGATCTTTGATCAATAGAGCTAACAAGATAGAGGAAATTGCACGAAAACTAGGTTTTCTATTTGAAAAGCTATTAACAGTGACCTTGACCCCAAATGCAATCCCAAACTTACTTTTGATATATTAAGCAAGTTTATTCTAATATCTCATTCCTTACTTAAGTTATTGAGTGGAAACCATTTTTCTAGAATAGTAAAAGTAGTAGTGACCTTGACCCCAGTGACCCCAAAAACAATCCCAAGCTTAATTTACATGAGGTACCTACGCAGCAAGTTTTGTTCCATTATCTCATCTTGACCTTAAATGCAAACTTTTTTTTTTGATACAAGAAGCTACCTACACAGCAAGTTTCATTCTAATATCTCATTCCTTAAGTTATTGAGTGACCTTGAACTATGCAGGATTTTAAAATAATCTCACTGTAAATACCTAATTTTAACAGTAAACTTGGTTGAACATCCAGGATGAAGATAGAGTCTATCACCTACCAGAATTTGGAGGTGTGTCAAATTGATGGTCACTGATAGGACAATTTAATTTGATGATGCTATATCAAAATTATGAATACTTATCATGTAGTCTTACCAGCAACAGATACTTCTGATAGTACAGATTTCTTCACAAAGTCTAGGATCTTTTGGACATTCCAACTTGCATTCAGAACTGAAGAAAAAAATTCAAAATGGAAGTTTATTACATTTCCATAGGTTAAAGTGTGATGGACGGATGGACGAAGGACAGTGTCTGCGATGCTATGCAAGTGACACAATAACTATGATGCTGTCCAATAAAACATTTTGGTTCAATTAGACACCAAGAGCAACATTCCTGTGAAGTTTCATGAAATCCGTCAAGTAGTTTCAGAGTAGTCGCTACTTGTTTTTACTATATAACTCTATGTAAACAAAGCCGGCCGCTGTCAGCCATGTTTAAAGTCGAATCAAACATGGTTTATGAAAATACTCTATGCTAATTGGCTATTGAGGATTTTTAAAAAAGCTATATAGACCTCAGACGGCACGTCCTTCAACCGTTAGATTACGTTATTTTAAGGCAACGTTACGTTCAAACAACAAATTGAACTTGTTTGAAACACGATAAAGCTGTATATTTCCTTTGTTTGGTGCTGAGAGATGGACATACAATGTATGTTGTTAGAATGTGTTTGTATTATGATCAATCTCTCGAAAATGTGTGTATAAAATTCATAAAAATCCATGTCAGATAAAAATAAAATGTAGTCTTGCCAATTTAAAATACATTCGCGGATATCAGTTTTCAGTGGCAAGTCTATTGCAAGTGTAATATTTTCAAATAACTTGAAAATTAATAAATGTTTTTGAAATTATTTATTTTACATTAAAAAGGAATCTTTTTATTAACTTAAATCTCAATGACATTTTATAATGATCAAATTTTATAGAAGATATTCAGTTTTTTCCTTCTCCTGTAAAAAAATGAAAAAAAGCAGTTACTATAAGTCTTGCGCCGAAGCCTAGATATATAACCTTACGTGTTGAAAATGACGTAAAACACCATACAAACAAACACACCGTAATCCAACTGGGTGTATATTTTAACTATTTTAAATCGTTGTGTTTATTGCAATGTTAAGCACAATAGTTTGTAAGTAAAATGAGATGAATTTCAAAACTATGCTAGAAACAATCAACAGTAATGAAAATAAAATAAATTATTAACCAGCAAAAACATGGATCAGGTAGCATCGCACAGAACACAGTGCAAGCTAACAGTAAATAATCAAATATTAACTAAAATAACCTTTAGCTGGGTTCAATAACCTCAATACATATAGAACTAGTCTGTTTGTAAAATAATTAGCAAGTGGTACAGGAAACTTTAACCCTTAACCCGCTATGCACGACTATAATAGCCTTTGCATCCATTTTTAAACCCAGATCAGTTTACCAGAGCTACATGCAAGCAAGAGTATTTGCTTAAATACCCAATTAAAATGCCAAAATACCCAATAAAAAGCATAGGTACCAACCAATAAGTAATCGAAGTTGTCAAATGATAAAACAACCAATGCAAACTGAGCAAAATATGGGTTGTTGAAGGGACACCCAGTCAACTTGTACATGTATAAAGCTTACTTTAAAAGAAGTTGATTTTATTAGATTTTGCGTATACAATATTAGTGGAATGCCACCCAAGAACAATGTCGCAAACTGTTTTTGTTTTATTTTACCCAAATGAAATCATGAAATACCCAAATAAATACCGATGGGTACATCCAATTGATCAAAAAGCTGATCTGTAGCTCTGCTTTACATTGTCCGGCTGCTAATCAGTCATTTGCCCCAACACACCCCTTTGTCACATAAATGAAGTGGTCTTAATTCATAGAAAGAACAGCCCATGATATATTATATGTAGGGGTTTAAGGGTTAATAACTAGGACTGTTGTAATTAACCGGTACATATGTATAATGGACTGTTCTTTCTTTGAATTAAGACCATTCCATTTATGTGACAAAGGGGTGTTCTGGGGCAAATGAATGATCAGCAGCTGGACGTTGTAAACCCTGATCAGCTATTGTAGTCGCCCTTAGCGGGTTAATGGTTAATTTTGAAATTGAAAGCTTTTTTCATCTACAATATACAGTCAATTTTCATATTGTTGATCACAAGTTGATAACTTCCACAACACTTGCTAACATTGCAAACAACAACACACGTTTGTAGATAATGGTAGATTTGTCACTTGGCCTGAAATCAAACAAAAAACAGTTGAATTTGCTTGACAGTACTATGCTTTTTAAATGGCCTCCATATACCAATGCCATGGAAATGCAAAATCTGTTATAGCTTATGGAACTCGTTATAAATTATTTTTAATTTTAACTTTTAACTCGCCAAAAGGCTTGTTAAAATGAAAATAATTCATAACTCGTTTCATAAATCTTATATGAAATGGGAACTCGTTTAAGATCCTCTATGTATTAGCTATATGGCTTAAGTATGTCTTGTTTTGATTATCATAAGACGCTTTACATACAGTTAGCAAAAGCTCTATTTTGGGGGTGAAAATAGTTTTCTGTTGATATTCTTTATGAAATTTTGCAATAAGGCCTTTTTTTTTTAATAACTTGGTTTACGGATTTTTTGTGGAAAAATTACGTCAGGAGGTCGAAATAAAAATAAAAATAAAATTACTTGGGAGAAATTGAGAGAAAAAATTACAAGCAAAATGTTGACGTTTTAAGTCAAAAAGGGGGAGAGAATAAAAAATCGAACATCGCTTTTCGTAGATCCCTATCGAAATCCATGTTTAATAGCATGCTTTAGATAACCGAGCATGTCCTTGAAACGAGTGGAAAAAAAAAAATAAAAAAAAAAAAAAATAAAAAAAAAAAAAAAAAGTGAAAAGTACAATTTTTTTTTTTTTCCAAAACAGGAAAAATAGACTCGGCGGATCCGTAGACCAAGTTATTAAAAAAAAAAAGGCCTAATAAGGTAATTATATAGTTTAACTGCACAAACATGCTGAAAATGTTTAAATATGATGCTGTACACTTCTATTAATGGTTCTATTAAATTTTATCAACCATGTGGTTCCATATCACAATATTTTTATACAAGAGGTCAATGACCTTGAAGCTCTACTGATTGATTTTGTTTTCAGGAAGTAGTCGCTACAGACTTGTTTTTTGAAAAATTATTTTTAGCCGTGGCGGCCATCTTGAATTTTCGGCCGACCTGAAATTTTGCTAGGATCAATTAGACATCAAGAGCAACAATCGTGTGAAATTTCATGAAAATCCTTCAAGTAGTTTCAGAGGAGTAGTCGCTACAAGTTTTCATTATATAACTCTATGTAAACAAAGATGGCCGCTGGCAGCCATGTTTACGTCGAATCAAAACGATTTTCGACAAGGACCAACATCATGTCATGTTAATCATTTTAGAAAAAGTCTCATATCAATATCACTTAGAGTTTTTAAGAAGTAGTCGCTACGAACTTGTTTTTTAAAAACCTATTTTTAGATTTGGCAGCCATCTTGGATTTCACATCAACATGAATTTTTGCTAGGATCAACTAGACTTCATGGGCAACATTTCTGTAAAGTTTCATGAAAATCCATTTAGTAGTTTCAGAGGAGTTGTCGCTACAAAAAAAAGTTTACGGACAGACAGACGGACGACGCACCACGGCATAAGCTCTGCTGATCTCTGCTCAGTCGAGCTAAAGATGGTGTGTTTTTTTATACATTTGGTACCTGAATATGTTGAAGCTATGTATATAATAAACAAACAGATATACATTACAGTTCCATGTCACAGATAAGCCTCCCCCTTTAGCCAACCCGGACCGCCTTTTATTAAAATGTGCATTAATTATACAAAACGAATTGAATTGAATTTTATAGTTGCACCAACAGCTGTTATATGGCGACTTTCCAGCTTCCACTGGTGGAGGAAGACCCCAGGTGCCCCTCCGGGCAATTTTCGTGCACAGGCGGGCACCTGGTTAGAACCACTGACGTTCCGCAAGCCAGCTGGATAGCTTCCTCACATAAAGATTCCTATGTCCCTGAGGGATCGAACCTACAGTGGTGAGGGGCAAGTGATTTCAAGTCAGAGACTCTAACCACTTGGCCACGGACGCCCCTTATACAAAATGAAGGGTCACTGGGTGTGTTTATATATGCACACATACATACAACAATTATAGACAGAGTTCAGTCAATATCCTAAGTCTGTGTACTACATATCCTAGTTCAGTTTTACCGGTCTGCAGAAGCCTAAAAGATACATCAATCCTTCGAAACAACTGCATTCTTTACTAGTTTTTAAAACTGGTAAAACTCAGCTGTGGATTTGTTGCACATAGGTTAACATGTCCATTGCAGAATACATCTCTTTTAGACTACTGACACAAAACTCAACTTTGATATGCAAATGATGCCACCATGTCACCAAACAGCATGTATAATATTAGGGAGAATTTATAGAAACATAAATATAATGCTTAACTATATCCAAGCCTACAACATACATAAGAATTCCACATCCATAGCCTAAATAAATAGCAATAACCACTAAATAGATAGATACATAGCCTAGGTATAACATATCCAAGTTCAGTTTTACTGCAGAAGCCTAAAGGATCCATCAAGCCCTCAGAACATCTGCATTCCTTACTAGTTCTGTTTTTAAATTGGTAAAACTCAACTTTGGATTTGTTGCACATAGGTTATTTAACAGAGCTGTAGATAAGATAAGCTGAGTTTTTGAGTATTTTACTCATACTTTTTTTACAAAAACCCTCAGTTTTTTAAAATTGTGAGTATCATTACTCATGAACTTACTACAAAAACTCATAACTTTTAAAAATCATGAGTATTATATGTGTATGACTGTATGTATTGTCATGTGGAACAGTTTATGCCATATTTACATGATGTAAATTGTTCCGAGCATGTGTCTAATATTAAGTCATACAGTGTTTCCTTTGTTATTACTTAACTTCCTTTAATCTGAATAGTTGTTTCGTTTTATTCACATCCATTTTGAAAGCATGAACTATTTATAGCAAGTGTTTACTCTGAACGAGTTGCTTTTTACTCATTCATTTTGAATCTGACGAGTAAATACTCATTACAGTCAAAAATTATCTACAGCTCTGGGTTAACATGTCCATTGCAGAATGCATCCTTTTTAGACTTATGACTATGAAATTATGATAAAAATACCCAACACTTAACTATACTAAAGGAAAAAAGAAACGCAACTCAGCAATTTCCTTTATATAATGTATATATATATTGCACACTTTATTCCATGTAATATGCCAGAGAAATCCTAAGATGTTTGGTAAAAAAAAAGGGCTGCAGCTAGTTAGATAATTTTTAGGCGAAAACTGTGCTGTTGTAGACATTTTAATCACAGTTCACTTTGTAACACGAATACGAAAGGAAAGGCCTAAGGTAACCATGTACCATTCAATTAAAAGCAGCATAGTATATACATACAATATATAGCGAAAATTTTCGGGTTGTGTTTCTTTTTTCCTTCAGTATATATCCTAGCCTACAACATACATAAGAATTCCACATCCATAGCCTAAGAAATAGCAATAACCACTAAATAGATAGATATATAGCCTAGGTATAACATATCCAAGTTCAGTTTTACTGCAGAAGCCTAAAGGATCCATTAAGCCCTCAGAACATCTGCATTCCTTACTAGTTCTGTTTTTAAATTGGTAAAACTCAACTTTGGATTTGTTGCACATAGGTTATTTAACAGAGCTGTAGATAAGATAAGCTGAGTTTTTGAGTATTTTACTCATACTTTTTTTTACAAAAACCCTCAGTTTTTTAAAATTGTGAGTATCATTACTCATCAACTTACTACAAAAACTAATAACTTTTAAAAATCATGAGTATTATATGTGTATGACTGTATGTATTGTCATGTGGAACAGTTTATGCCATATTTACATGATGAAAATTGTTCCGAGCATGTGTCTAATATTAAGTCATATCGTGTTTCCTTTGTTATTACTTAACTTCCTTTAATCTGATTCTGAATAGTTGTTTCGTTTTATTCACATCCATTTTGAAAGCATGAACTCTTTATAGCAAGTGTTTACTCTGAACGAGTTGCTTTTTACTCATTCATTTTGAATCTGACGAGTAAATACTCATTACAGTCAAAAATTATCTACAGCTCTGGGTTAACATGTCCATTGCAGAATGCATCCTTTTTAGACTAATCACTATGAAATTTTGAGTTTCTGAGAAGTTATTTGAAACAAAAGTTAACGACGGACAAAGAGTGATCCCAATAGCTCACCTTGAGCCTTCGTTCAGGTGATCTAAAAATACCAAACATTAACTATTAACAAACATTAACTATATACCAGCCTACAACCTATCTACCAGAGTAACACATCCTAAGCCTGAAGAAATAGCAGTAACCACTAAATAGATATATAACCTAGGTATAACATATCCAAGTTCAGTTTTACTGCAGAAGCCTAAAGGATCCATCAAGCCCTCAGAACATCTGCATTCCTTACTAGTTCAGTTTTTAAATTGGTAAAACTCAACTTTGGATTTGTTGCACATAGGTTAACTGTCTATTGCAGAATGCACCTCTTTTAGACTAATGACACAACGAGATAATGATGAAAACACCTAATGCTTAACTATATACCAGACTACAACATACACAAAGAGTTCCACATTGGTAAAACTCAAGGACACAAAACTCAACAGGTCACTGAAACAGCTTTTTTAAATATATGATATATCCGAGTTATAGTACATAATGTAGTTTTAAACAAAAGGTTTACGGAAAGATGTTCAGACGAAGCACCATCACATAAGCTCTAGTGGTCTTCAACCAGTAGAGCTAAAAACACAAGAGGCCCATGAGGGGCCGCAACTCTTTCAAATATCGTTCAACCCTAACATGGTGATGATATACGCAACTAGAACCTTTAAGGGGTCACAACTCTGCCAAAATTCATTCAACCAGAACACGGCAATGATAGGTGCAAAGAGGCTTGGTACTGATCATCTTCATCAAGATTCGTTGAAATCAAGGAAGGAGTTCAGAAGAGACTAATCCGGACAAAGTTTGTCTATTAAATCCTTTAAAGGGCCATAACTCTGCCAAAAATCATTCAACCCAAATATGGTGAAGATATACATAACTAGGCTTGTTACTGATCATCCTTGTCAAGTTTCGTTAAAATCCAGCCAGGGGTTAAAGAGAACTAGCCCGGAAAATGTTTTTGTATCAAAAACCTTTTAAGGGCCATAACACAACCAATATTCTGTTAACCGTAACGCGACGATGATATGCACAACTATGCTTGGTGCTGATCATCCCTGTAAACTTTCGTTGAAATACGGGGAGACGTTAAGGAGAACTAGTCCAGACACAGTTTGTGTATTAAAACCTTTAAAGGGCCATAACTCTGCCAAGATTATTCAACCGAAACACGGCAAAGATTTGCACAACTAGACCTGGAACTGGATCATCCCTAAAAAGTTTCGTTTAAATCCGGCCAGGGGTTCAGGAGAACGAGTCGGGACAAAGTTTGTGTATTAAAACCTTTAAAGGAACATAACTCCTCCAAAATCATTCAACCGGAACACGGTGACGATAGGCTTGGTACTGATCATCGATTATTTTCTACCATTATGCGCTTAGTACAGGCATACAGACTGTATTTAATTTTACGCTAGAATTAGGCGATATCACCAACGGGTCATGACGTTTCATGTAACGTGTCATGTAAGGTTATAAGAACCTTTTATGGGTATCCGGTGAAGATCAGGAACTGGGAGTTGGAATTTCCCTAAATGAACCGGATACCCACGATCGATTCTATTTCTTGCATATCATTATGCACACCGACGTCGCCAATTACTGTCATCTATTTTCCAAATGAAAGGCCCATAACTCCAGCATTAAGGGTGCAATGTGGCTGGTTATCAAACTTGACCGAGATAATTTGCCCATAAATTTGTCCCAAGTTTCATCAAGACCGGATTATAAACGTTAAAAGTTATTGAGCGTAAATCGCATAAAATGCCAATTTTCAAAAAATCAAAGGGCCATAACTTTGGCGTTTCTTGAGCAATAGCATGGGTTATCAACTTGACAAAGCTATAATTGTGCCGTAAACATTGTGTCCAAGTTTTATCATTATTGGATTAAAGCTACTCCAGTTATAGAGCAGACACTATATTGCCGGCTGTCGCCCGCCCGTCATGCGTGATCACATGTCCCATCAGACGGACGTATAAAAAGGTCATTAAATAAAAGCAACCCAATATTAACAGCGTTTAGAAACATTCATATAGAGTCATGGTAAATCGTGTTAGATCAATTTGCCCGTTTTTCAGAAGTTGAAACAAGGATTAATACAAACATTGAATTAAACCAAATTATGACAAATTGTGCCGTTTCCTTGCAGACATGTTTTAAATTTTGTTTCCTGATAAAATCCACAGTAAAACTTACTTTTGCCAGGTCCAAAATAATAATGACGTGCCATTTGTCAAGAACACTATCATGATCAATAAAGGCTTGCATGCAAGCCTGCAATGTAGTGCTACATATATATCAATCCTGCATCGACTTTGATCATGCAAAGAGCATCCTTATTGGACAAAAGTAGGAAAAAATGGAGAAAAGGAAAACAATTCATGCACAGGAAGATTAAAGGAATGAAAACTGTTATCACAAACCTAATAACAAATTAAAAATAAATTATATTTATTGTAATTGCTTTATATACATGTTGTCAGAAGATAAAACTAATTATACATTTGACTGTGGTTGCCAAAGATTCTAAAATCCACTAAATTCACATTAAATTGTGTTCCTTTGTGAACACTTATAATAACGTAAGATCATGTGATAATTAACAACTGTAGATTTACAGACAAAAAAAAGACTACAACTGGTCTTCATTAACAGTATTAGTATCATTGTAAGATTCAATGTCTCCATTAGCATCTTCTACTTCACTGTCACTACCTTCAAGCTCACTTCCTAAACCTACTTCAATCGACATGTTATTTGCTGCTACTTCTAATACCTTATTCTGACAAACACCACGGCATTTTAAACAAGCAGGACCGCAATACTTATTTTGTTTTTTACAACCACAGGTTTTATTCATACACATTCTACTACATGAACAACCTTTTGTCCACAATTTAACATTGGAATGAACGGTTTCAATGTTTTCTGCAGTATCCCAAATTATTTCTAATTGATTTCCGTCGACCTTCCAGCCATATTCCTTAACTTCTGGAATAATTACAGAATTTAAGTTGCACTGATTCCATAATTGAGCAACCCAACAGGACCGCTTCCAATGAAAGAGCAATGCTTCATATGATGGTATATAGTTTTCTTCTGAACCCTGACGATATATTAAACCATCTCTGACCTTTTCTAAAAATAATTTATGGTTTTCTGTTTGTGTCAAGGTGTCATTACTGGTTGATAGATACAATGACTCGGGAGAAGTTAAACCAGTAGTTGGGCTGGAAAAGGCATACCTATGACTTTTAAGGTATTCACAGCAAATGAACCGTATGAAGGCATTAAACCCCTCCATATAGTGTGTCTCCAAATAACAACCCAAATTACCAGAGCAATTTATAAACTTGAAGTGTTTTCTTAGAGTTTTATAAAACGATGCTTTTCCGTGACCATAGAAGTGTGATACATAATCACATCCTGTGCATATGTAAAACATTTGCAATACTGACATAATGTCACAATCAATCCCCATATAAACCATGTCTTCATTTATTTGTTGGCATAGATTATTCATTGAAATGTATTTTCTATCAGTTAAATCTGTCAAAACAGTAAACACCTTGTCGGAGTATTTTGAAATTTTGGTCAAACCAATATGGTAAATATCATTGTCAGGAGAATATATAACTATTTTTGTGTATGTACATTTGAATGCAAAAAACCACACACGACTGTCACCTTCATCAATATTCGTCATGTACAAATTCATTTCCTCAACAACACCATTTGATACTTTTTTACAAATAGAAGGATCATGAAATCCTCCTCCAATTATTAGATCTAATTCTTTTTTCAAATATTTAGCACCTAAATCAAGAAACTGTTCAGAAATGAAGTTCACCAGCTTTTTTTTATTTAGTCTGTTTCTTAAAAACAGTAACCAGTTTTGGGGAAGACTCGTCGAGCCATTAATGTCGACTACTGTTTCTGAAAATTCAGAGCCATCTCTAGTTCTTCTAGTGAAAACCTTCGGTGTGAGTTCAAAATCACTTTGACAGTCAAAAGCTAAAAAAATTGCCTTTAATCCTAGATTGAAGTATGTTATTACATATTTTTGAAATAAAACTTGAACATACTCTGAAAATTTAGGGTAAACTCGAATCGGAGGTATATTAACTAAAAACATGGCGTCAAATATCAGACAATCACCAGGCTCAAATTTCAGTTTGGAACTGAAGCACTCTGGGTACTGTGTTTGATACAAATCCTTTACCTTAGATTTACTACCAGGATTATACATATCACCAGCACTTGTGGCAATTGCTCTTGGTATAGAAATAAACTGTTGTAGGTTCTGTATAGGAACCTTTTGACTCTGAGACCATTCAATCATTATTTTCATCATTTTAAGTTCCTGTTGTTTGTCTTTTAAAGTGTTCTTTAAGCCAGATGACGTTTGCTTTTTAACACCAAATCCAGTAAGTTTCAGAATTTTTTGACGAGCAAATGCATATTCTGAAGATTTAATACAGGTTGAAACATACTGCTTAAAATGTGCATCTGCTATATCATACAAATTTAAAAGGTTTCCATTTTGAAGCTCAGAACCAACAAGCTTTGCATTAAACAAATGACTTATACACCGCGTCTCGACTTTTTCAACATTACATCTCAAAGACGACAATTCCATTTTATCTATATACTTCAAGATATTAAGTTCTATTTCTTGAAGCATACTTAATGACATATCATATCGTCGGTATTCATTCATACCTAACACATCTTTCAAGTTTGAAAGAGTCATGGCACAAGAAGGCATGTAATGTATAAATTTATGAAGAGATGCCTTTGACATTGTATTTAATACTTTCTTTATATCCCTGTTGATACAAGACTCATGACCTTCATCCAGTGCCTGTGAATGCCAATTGAAACCTTTAACATTCATTGTAAAACCACCAGATTCAAAGTGATCAATAATTTCTTTAGGAAATAATTCAATGTCGGTCAAATGTTGTGGTAGGAGTCTGTTATAATATGTGGAACCCGCAACCTGAGCCATTCTGGCCATATACTTGAGGCACATATTTCTTAAATTCCAATTGCCACTTCTCATTGACATATAGTGCGCTATGTATGTAAACAGATCTTCGTGCACAAACTGATGCCATATTCTCCAAGTAGCATTTTTTTGACAAATGGATTTAAAAAAAGCTTCAAACTCAGACTGTATCTCACGTGTTAACTCTTTTAGTGTTGAAAACTGCTCAACAAATGGAAGTTCAGTATTTGTTGCAAAATGTTTCATCATATCGAACAATTCAGAAATATCAGGCATTCCAATGTTATCAGCATTGTTTCTATTTTCAAAGAATATATTAAGTTCAAACCTAAAAATAGACTCCCATACTTGAAGAAAGAAGGTATGAGTTTTCTCAAAATTACCAGCACTCGAAATTATTTTTGCTAAAGCACCCTTATGCAGTAAATCTATCAGTTGTTGAAGGCCAAGGTCAAGGTATTTTTTCATAATTACAGACTGGAAGTTTTTTAAAGTGTGCCAGTCGCCAATAAAAGGCAACATCCACTCTAGTTCATTTTTCCATTCTGATTTTAACTGCACAAGATGGTCATATGTTTTGCCATCACCAACAATAACTAAGTAATTTAATCTTTTATGGATTCCTAAAGAGTCATACAATTTAAAAAGCAACTGCTGAATTGTGTATTTGTTATCAGCATTCTCTTCTAGTACATACAAATACTCTATTTTGCTTTCATCAGTGCTTGATTCGTGCCTTTTTGACTGAACAGTTTGAAATCCTTCCAACAAGTTATGTTTAATCTCATCATCAGTATCTTCTTTATCAATTAAATGCTTTCTACAACAATACACAAACATGTCACCTTTTATTTCCATTTTTTGTGCCAACTGACTTGGGCTAAAACCTGCTACCTTTCCTACCAATTCATTTTGTAAAGTAACATTTTCTGATTCATCTGTCTCTACATGTACAGACATGGACTGACTTATGGCCATATTAAAGAAAGAGGACTCCAAATCAGATACAAAAGACCTACTACCTAACTTTGGAACTAAACGTGTCCTATTAAGGGTACGGAGCACTGCATCTAAGGTAACTGACTTTACCGTTGCATCAGCATCATGATTAAAAGTGTATATTTGATCTAGGGAAAAATTGTCAGCCGAAATTAACGATACAGTCTTATAATACTGATCAAATTTAACAATGGGTATCACACAATCCTTATCTGTCAATAAAAAATTAAACCCGTGTCTTGATTTACTATTTGGTTTAAAATAAGAAACCGTTTTAATCAAAATACCATCTACGTTTTCAAACAAAGCAACATCACTGCCAGTAATATAAGATAAAATGGCAAGTTGACTCGACAAGTTAGACTTGCTTTTACATGTAACCGGTGTATCCGATTGCTCACCTGTATATCGATTTATTTCTTTTTCAATTTCATTTACAAGAAATTGTTCTTTAATATGCATCGATTTATTCAAACAGAATCCATCAAAAGACCTATCCTGAGCTAAAAAATCGCTTGACAACATCATTATAGCTGAACGAAAAATTGATTTACTTTCACTACATGATATCTTTTTAAAGACTAAACCACACTTGGTTGTCAAAGAATTTTTAAAAAACAAACCCTTTTCACTTTCATGCAAGATATTGTTCTGGGGTTTTGGATGGACAAGTTGAACAGATGTACCATCAAAACCTCGTGTTGTATCGGAGGTTTTAACCATTGCATTTTTATATCGCACATTTATATTGTCCACCGAGACATAACAAAACGTATTGGATGAGATAGTTGGTCCAGCTAGTGATCTCTTAGCTGCGGTCATGCTTTGGTATCTTTGAAATGTATCTTTGGAAATACAAATACCAAAGTTATTAAGTATTTGTAAACAATCTTTTGATGAACCAGTATACTTATCAACTACTTCTGCAATCAGAGTGTGCACTGGCATATTGCATCTACTGTCTATACAGAACATTAGAGAGCTTATCAGATTTAAGCACCTCAACACACTATTTGTGTTTGTAGTAGTTGTGCTTGGTTGTGGTAGGTAACATTCACCATCTTTTACCGCACAATTTGGATTTACGAATTTGTAAAAAAAAATCCATACAACAGCATCCATGTTATTCAAGACAAAATCAAATGGATTAAATGTTTCAAGAGCTATTTCACCAATATTTTGTTTATCAATAATTGCATAGATTAAATTATTTAATCTTCCTCTTAAAGCTGTCCAACAGTTGGACAACAACATGTTTTCATCCATTTTGCAATTTTCATCCCCTGCAATGTTACCAACATTGCTACTAACATTGCTACTTTTCCTTTGCACATCACCTGCTGACACAGTTAGTGTACTATTTTTATTCAGTGCATTCAGCAAGGCAAACATGGCATCATTTTTGTGATAGTGCAACACTTTCCCAAACTTTTTTTTTTTATTGGATGAATATGTTACTAAATTAGCTGAAAAAATTCCGGTCAGTTTATTTAAAAGATACCGACAGACATTTTTCTTCGACTCCGACGACTTTTCTTTTTTCCAATAGAAGCAGTAAAGAGAATCATATTTCACAAAAACATCAAATATATCATTCATCAGAACAGCATTACCAGATAAAAATTCTTCACACAGGAATACAATACAATGGGATAGACCATATGCATTGCTCAAATCTGGCACTTTTACATCACCCTTAGATTTCCAATCTGTTAACAGTTCAACTAAAAAACCTTTTCTTTCAATATCTGCCAAGCACTCTTTGCACAATTTATCTTCCATACATATACTAATACTGACTTCATAAGCTCTATACATCTGGCACAGTTCAACTTCGGAAAGTGTTTGTTTAGTCACGGAGAACAATTCAGTGCTGCAGTGACACAAAGCACATGTTTTATCTTTAGCTTTATACAATTCAAAATAGTGCCGAGCACAGATAGGAATGTTTTCATCGTTTTCAAGGTTACACTCTTCACCTAGATTAAAATACCTTTTAGTAACTTGCAGAGGCAAATCAACCAATCTTACTGATTCGCTCATACAATTTCTATATTCTGATAAAAAACAAGCAGTTTTGCGAATTTTCGAGGACGATGGAATTGATATTGTAGGGCTTTGCACTTCTGTAGTCAATTTCCTTACACATCCCCTACAAACACAATCTTTTTCAGAGAAATTGGGGTTTACATTTGAAAACTTGACAAAGTCTCCACTGCTTTTTTGAAAATGATAATATCTATTATAATGAGCATTGGAACTACAAATGCTGCAAGGGCCACACTCTCTATCAGGATGATATCTTTTTTGGTTTTTGCCAGGAAGTACACCACCTTTCAAATGTTGGTCAAGGAGGAGATTTGTATGTAATGAACACTGTACTTGAGAATTTGTCTGAAGTTTCATACCTGAAAGAGTTTTGAAATTGTGTTTTGATTTCGGTATACCTGTCCTCTTTTCAACAAATTCAGAAATATCTGTAACTCTAACAACTTCCTTGCAACTGTTAAATGCAATAACTGAATTTGAGTAATAAATATACACCTGAAATGGAGATTCAACTTTACAATCTGTGTGTAGTGAGCAACTTTTGTTTTCGTCCGTTACGCACTTCTTAAAATTGTTGTATTCTGTTACCGATTCAAAATAAAATCTAGATTTTATTTTATTTGACTTATTTCTATATTTGCTTTTAGAGCTCTTCCTTTTTACTTTTCTTGAATTTTTAACCGGTTTGGAAGAAACTTTCAATGGCAATTCAACATCAATTTCCGAATCATCATCGTAAACACATTTCCCTTCTTCAACCTCCAACAATTCAAATAAATTGTTGTGGAAGTTAACATCTGAAATGCAATCAACTGATTCAACATCAATTGCTGTGTTTTTTTCATTTAAATAATCTTTTATCTTTTTCACACCTTGGTGAGCACGTTTTACCTTTTCATTATAGATGAACGTTTTGATACATGTGTTACTCTTGCCTATGTATACCGTGTTATTGTAACGGTATTCATTTGACTTATATTTTTTGTTTCTGTCTTTATTGCTCAAACTCCTAGAGCTACTTCCAGTACAATTTAAACCATGTAAATGTGGCACGTCAATTGGATTGGAATTCAAAACATTCTCATTTGTTGGGAAGACATATGGTTCACCTTTTGGTAATGGCGGAAATTCTAAACAATCTTCCAAATCTAAAGTTAACTCCTTCAACTCAAACATGGTGGGTTCCAATGTTAGAAAACCGAAATAAAAACAATATTCACCTTTTAAGAGCCTTAATAGTTTAACTGATATATACACTAATTATATATATAAATTAATACTGTTGTTACAAATCAAACAAACTATATAACTGACTAATCAATAACATATTCTGCAAACGTAACGTCAAACTCAATAAAATACAACAATGAAACACATATACACTAAACCACTGGCACTGACACTACTTACTGTACAGTGACTGTCGGTGTATAAAAACCAGTTTATGGCTTTGAACTTACAGCAACCTTGTGCAAAGTATTTTATTGAAAATACACACAAAAACACAATTAGTCCTAATATCGATTAAAATTAGACTAATTACGATTGTCTTCCTTTAAAAAAAAAAGATTTATGCCTGATATACAGTATGCAATGACACTTTCTAATAATAAAAAGTCTATGTAGTCAACACAATAACTTTGAGATGCCCCCTGACAACGCGAGTGTGATGCACGCTCTATTTCATATATAATTATTAAATTTCAATGTAAAAACAATGAACATTTATATTCAATAAACCTCAAAATAATGTGTAAACGTTTCCTAACTCAATCTGTTTCCAAATCATCTTAATAATTCTATTTTTAGTAAAATTTCATTGAAATTGTGTGGCAATTGTTTTTCTACCAACCTCTCTCGCCAGCAGCAGGACCAGAACGGCAGAATTTTGAAATTGCAACGCGTTAAACAGAAAACTAACCAATCGCCACTTACTTGAAAATTATCAACCAATCAAATATGTATAAAAATGCGGTTTATTTGCGCCTTTTCCCCCCAAAAAAGCCGCGAAGATGCTCAAAATGGTGTCCCTTTCCGATTCCGTAAATTTTCTAAAAATAAACTGGTCACATGACCTCATTATTATGCCTGTTTTACTCGAATTATTCGACAAAACACATAACTTACCTGATATGGTGATAACATTCCTCCTTCTTCCACGGAACAAGGTTCGATTTAAAACAGTTTTCAACTAAAATACAGCGAACAATAACAAATAAACACTGCCACACTCTGTCCTCTGGGTATCCAAAATGGCGTAGATCAACATGAGGCGCTTCAGGGGGTTATTTTAAAACGCCGACTTCACCGTTTTGCGCATCGTCCGAAAATGTCGTTTTATTTTTATTTTGGGTGATTTATTAACAAAATATTTCTAAAGTTTCAAAAGAGTTTTTATCGAGTGGTTCCTTTATTTGTAGGTCGCTATCTGACACGGTTGCTATTCCAAACTGACGGTTCACAACGTACATTTCGGGCATCGCTGGAGTGTACGATAGTGAGGGTCAATCATTCGGGGCACCCAATATGTGTCATCACCGATTTTCCTAATATTTTCAGAAAACGTTGTCGAGGTATTGGTCTATCAAATTCCAAAATATTACGAAAATCTGTGATGACACATATTGGGTGCCCCGAATGAAATATTGGTGAAAAACTGGTTTTAAAAAACATAATTTTTTGAAAACGTTCCACGTTAATCGAAATAACCGGAGCCAAAGAGTTTTGAGACCGTTTATTTTACAACTAAGCTGAAGTACATTATATAACACATTACATTTTAATTTTTTTAGCATTTTGTATACAGTTACTAGCTATTTGTTGTTGTTTTTATTAGGTCATGTCAATTTCAATTAAACGGGTCACGTGCTGTTAATGGGACTATTTTGCGTCAAACTACTGCAGAAAAGTGAGCCGAACACTTAGGTCTATCCACGTGTTTGCGTTCCCGTGCGTCCTGACTGATTCTGTTTGTTAATATTTCTGTGGTTATACCAATCAACATATTCCAAAAGTAATTAAATAGGTCTAAAGACATCGCCCTGGCGAATTCCCTTATTCACAAATTTAGCGAAAGTAAAACTGAAAAATAAGCCTGAATATTTTTACATGTAACTTGCAGTTGAATATGTCTATACACTTTTGAAAATTTGCAGACCAACACATCATTTGGAGACGCTTTCTCCTTGTTGCAGTACATAAATACAAGTGACTGATGACAGGGAAAACTTAAAAAAAAAAAGTGTTGATGTGGTAATGAAACATACATGTAACTGTGCAACTATATCCATTTGCTGATGTTCGATGTGTTTATGCGTGTGTATAAGGCTGTATATTATGGAAAGCCGTTTGGGACCCCCACTAAATGCATATAGAATATATAGTAAGTGGCAGGGTGTCAAAAAATCCCGACACTCCGCTAGATAGGAAAATCCCGCCACTCCGCTAGTCCGCTACATAGCCTTCGCTACATGGCGGGAAAAAACCCGACAGTCTGCACTCCGACACTCCGCCACATAGCCTAAAATTCGCTACCTAGCGAGGAGTCGGGGAAATCCCGACACTCCGCTAGTCCGTCACATAGCATTCGCTAACAGGCGGAAAACAAATCCCGACACTCCGTTTCATAGCATTCGGTACCAGTTTGTGATCTCCGCTAAATGCATATAGAATATATAGTAAGTAGCGGACCATCGGAAAATCCCGTCGCTCCGCTACATAGCATTCACTTTCGCTATGGTTTCAACTTTGCTACCTGACGGGGAAAACCCGATAGTCCGACACTCATAAAAAATCCCGAAACTCAGCTGCATAGACATCAGTTAGCAGGGCCCTCATTTGGTCATTTCTGCCTGAAAAGTATCTTTTTTTCCCCCAAAAATTGATATTTTTCCCCCTCAGAAATTCGTAAAAAAAAAAGAAAAAAAAAAAAAAAAAAATCCGATTTTCAAGAAGATATGCTCACGATGTCGTGTTTACCGGTTTGAAAATGACGTTCGATTATTATTAGACTGGTTTTAGACTGTTTATCGTGCACAGGACGTGTGGATCTCCGATGAAAACATGCCATTGATGGTTATTAAGTGGAGTTTTTTTATTAGAAAGAGAACCAGATGGTTGACGAATGTATGTTAATAAAGTGAAACGTGTTAATCAAACAGATTTTTTTATTTGTTGTAAAAATTCCCCCCAGTTACAAAAATTCCCCCTTCTGAGGGCTGCGGGCCCCTTCCCCCAAAGTAGCGTGAGGGCCCTGGTTAGTTTCCATAGCATTTATGCATTTGCTACATGTCGGGGAAAATCCCGACACTCCGTTACATAGAATATAATTACCAGAATATATAGTAAGTAGCAGACCATCGGAAAATCCCGACACTCCGCTACATAGCATTTGCTATCTGGCGGGGAAAACCCGATAGGCTGACACTCCGGTACATAGACATCAATAGGCCTACTCTATACGCTACCTGTCGGGGAAAAATCCCGACACTCCGCTACATAGCATATGTATCGGAGCCAATACAAAACGTCGGGTTTCCAATGACAACCCGCCAGATAGATAGCTCCATACTCATTACTGTATACGCTTCCTGTCGCGTTATAAAATCCCGACACTCCGCTACATAGACATCAATAGCTTCTACCTGGCGGGTTGTCATTGGAAACCTGACGTTTTATTATTGGCTCCGATACCTAGGAAATAGCCAATCAGATTTTTTCAAATACAGTCGTCTCTATTCTATACTATACGTCTCCTTGTCTAATGCCCGGGAAATTTGCTACCTGTCGGAAACAAGTTCTATACTACCAAGCGGACTAGCGGGTTGTCATGGGAAACCCGTTGGTTTCTTATTGGCTTCACTACCTAGGAAATAGCCAATCAAATGCAGTCTTTATCTTTTCTAAAACCCCAGCAGCCACAGTGACCTTGACACCAGAGAGTGGAACAATTTGAATAAGTGAATAATCATATATTTTTCATAGTGATCCATAGATTCTGATTGTGAGTATATGCTTATTTCCCCTGTTTAAATATTATTGGAAGCCATTTCATATTAAAAACTGGTGTTTAAATTAAATACAATGGTGATTTATGACTGAAATGATTATAAAGTAATGAGTTTTCGTGAGCACATTGTTTATCCATGATTCGCTTTCACTGGACTCCAAATAAATCGTTTGTGACTGCTTGTTAAAGCATTGTTCCAGTCTGTGAGTGCAAGGGTTGATCGAGCGCTGGTAGGGTCAATCTGTGAGTGCAAGGGTTGATCAAGCGCTGGTAGGGTTAAACAGATACCCTGGGTTCAAGATCCGGTTGAGGTACGATGTTTGTGTGTGTCTTTTAAACAAAATTATAGTACGACCTAAAGATTGTGGGTCCCATTTTTGATCAAGCGCTGGTACGGTTAACCAGATACTATGGATTTGAGACCTGTTTTAGTTCTGATATGTGTGTGTGAGTGTGTGTAGATCTAAGGTTTATAATCCCTCCAACTTTTAACGAATGGCACAGCCTAAAGTTTGTGAGTCACATGGGCTTGTACGGTTAACCAGATCAAGATACCAGCTGGTTTTGAGACCCGGTTGAGGCACACTTTTTCACCACCTTTTACATAATTTGGGTGTGTTTGGCGTCCATGACCGAGTGGTTAGAGTCTCTGGCTTGAAAACCATTCATAACTTCCATATCCGGTCAACTTTTGGTAGGTGGAGCTGTTCAGTAGGTGAAAATAAAGTGATTTACTCTGACTTTATCCTAAATCTCTATATGAAAAATCAAAATATTAGACCATGATTGAAATTAAATGTATCCATATTGTTTTTTAAAAATCAGACAACACCAAAAGAAGATACATATATACATGTACACAAAAAAATAAAGCTTTAATATAATTATCACTTTATTTCATAAATAATGGAGGAAAATATAAATAAAGCATAGTATTGTCATATTTAATCTTTCCCAAAATGAGAAATAAGAGCCTATATTTTTCCAAAAATTCCCATTTTTGTGGAAAAAAGTCATGGCCTCAGATCTATATGAAATTTTAAAATGTACTTACATGAAAATAATTAAAACAAGAACGCAACCTAACGTGGCTTAATTTATACAGTCGTCTGCTAATTTTTTAATGTTGAAAGCATTTCCTACATTTCAGGTTGATATGACCTTTGACCTTCTGACAAAAAAACACAACGAAACTGACCAACTGACCATCAAATGAAAGGGGTCGTTGTCGCAAAATGGATACTATTTGTATGACTTGTATGTATATTAGTAAATAAATTACAGTGCTTAAAATTGTTCATGGTAATTGTTCAGAATGTGTAGTTCCATATAAGGTCATTGAAACCTTGACCTTTGGCGTACTGACCACAAATACAATAGTGTTCCTCCTAAAAGTGTGACGGACAACGACAAAGCGATTCCAAAGTGTCTGCCATGCTATGCAGGTGACACAGAAATACACATACCTGATTAGAGGTAGACTTTCCATAAATAAAACCCTTTTCTTCACTTGTTAAAGCCCTCTGTATATCTGCTACAAGTGCATTCTCAGAGCCACGGTCAGCACGCATGCGCGTAGGAAATCCTATGAAAAGCAAAGAAGCTTTTATGATAATTTTATGATCTATGTATTGTTGGTTTTTATGCATTTAAAAGCCATTCACTTGTTACCACATTATATATTTCAATTTGCATATTGCTATACAAATACAGGGCAGGAAAAAAGAAATTCTGAGTCTTATATAATTGAATGGTCAAATTGATAAATTGTTAAAAAATGTATCTGAATTTCTACTCATCCTGCTACAATGAGCACTCGGCATGATGAGCGGACGAGTAATTTTCGTGCCCTGAAATATTTTACTGGAATAAGAGATCCTGGAGCCTCAAAGTGCTCAACTGACATAGAGGTGAAGATTAGGTTTATGCAGGGACAGGTAAAATACTTTTCTGGTGCAGGATTATTCTAAGGTTAAATATGTGTTGCATTAGGCAGAAGAGACTCCACTGTCATTGTATAATTTTGGTGAAATACCAGGAGATGAATCTAAATACTCATATCAGAACACTGGGGCTACTTATTTTAGAGAGGATTGTTTAAGGATGTTCCTTATGTAATAAAAATTTGAGTAGTTTCAGAGGAGATGTCGTTTTAATAAATTGCTGGCGGACAAACGAAACATTCAGTGATCACAAAACCTCACATGAGCCGAAGAGGTAAATAATGGTTATTTCATTTGTTTAAGAATTGTTAACAAAAAGAAAAACATGATTGTAATTGACAGTTCCTATTTAATACATGACATTAATGGTATTACATGTCCAGAGCAAACTTCACTGTACACGGAATACTATACTGTAAGGAAAAAGAAACGCATAATGGGCATTTCCGCTGTATATTGTATGTTTAATATGCTACTGCTAATCGAATGGTACAGGGCGACATTAGGCCTGTCCTTTCGAAAAGAAGGTTTAAACAGCACCGAACACACCAGTTGCTACCCCTTTAAAAGTTTCATTATCGTCAGAATGCGCATTTGGCTCAAGCAGAAGAGCAAACTTAGGTTTTAAACGTTGCAATCTCTTAACATTGAACACAATACTGAAATGGCTTGACTTTTTCAAGCGCAACTTCAACTTTATGAATTTCGTGTAACAAAGTATACTTTGATTAAAATGTCTACTAATTTTATGACAGAGTTGTCCTTTCTGTAACTAGTTGTAGTCCCTTTTTGTACAAAACACGCTCAAGATATATCTGGAATATTACGTGGAATTAGTGTAGTATAGGCAATTTTTTGATTATGCGTTTCTTTTTCCTTTAAGTATATTTTAAAGAATTTCATCTTAAACTAGTAGGGTATGCAAAAACCATTCAATGGCAGCAAGACAATCATTTGGTAAAAATCAGATACAATGACATTAAAGAATAAAGCTGCTTTTACATACCACCTTCCCTTTCCATGGCTTTCACATAGTATGATGCAACTATCTCTGGACGTTTGTTGGAGATGCCAGCTTCCATCCACAGTATTTTTCTACTGAAGCTGAAATCAATATACATTGAACACTTACCAATAACCCACATAATCTGATGTGAACAAACTAATACCTTTCTATTTTCCCATACTTTAAGGTAATTAACAACAAGAGAATGAATGAATGGTGTTTTACGCCACGTCAACACATAAATAGGTCATATTGTGAGCAAAAACTGTTGAAAGATGAAGAAATGAAGCATTAAAAATTAATGTCAATATATAAAGATAAAACTATTTACAAATACGGCATGATATTGTAGTAATATAAACTATATATGTAAATCAACAAATGCCCAAAAACGGGTATATTAAGAAGTAAATATATACAAGAACATATTATAATGAGAGAAAAGCCATGCCATCATAAAACTTTGGAAGTGGAAAAAAACATTTACATTTGTTGTAATATATGTAAATTTCACATGTTTCAAAGTGTGTCTTATTATTTTTCTTCTAAATGTGCTATTGGATTACAACTGTGTTTCATAAAAAACAAAGATGGCCGCTGGCAACCATGTTTAACGTCGAATCAAAATAATTTCCAACAAGGACCAACATCATGTCATGCTGACCATTTTAGAAGAAGTCCTGTATCAATATTCTATTTTTAGCCATGGCAGCCATCCTGATTTTCCGGCCAACCTGAAATTTTGTTAGGATCAACTACACATCAAGAGCAACATTTCTGTTAAGTTTCATGAAAATCCTTCAAGTAGTTTCAGAGTAGTCGCTTCAAGTATTTACTACATAACTCATGTAAACAAAGATGGCCACAGGCAGCCATGTTTAATGTCAAATCAAAATAATTTTAGACAAGGATCAACATCATGTCATGCTGATCATTTTAGAAAAAGTCCCATATCAATATCACTTACAATTTTCAAGAAGTAGTCGCTACAAACTTGTCTTTTAAAAACTTAATTTTTTGGCCGTGGTGGCCATTTTGAATTTTTTGTCAACCTGAAATTTTGCTAGGATCAACTAGACACCAAGAGCAACATTACTGTGAAGTAACATGAAAATCTATCAAGAAGTTTTAGAGGTGTAGTCGCTAAAAGTTTTTACTATATAACTCTATGTAAACAAAGATGGCCGCGGCAGCCATGTTTAATGTCGAATCAAAATGATTTTCGACAAGGACCAAAATCATGTCATGCAAATCATTTAAGAAAAAGTCCCATATCAATATCACTTATAGTTTTCAAGAAGTGGTCGCTACAAATTTGTTTTTAAAAAATCTCTTTTTAGCCGTGGCGACCATCTTGAATTTCCGACCGACCTGATATTTTGCTAGGATCAATGAGACATCAAGAGCAACATTCCTTTTGAAGTTTCATGAAAATCCGTCAAGTACTTTCAGAGGAGTAGTCACTACAAGATTTAATTATTTAACTCTATGTAAACAAAGATGGCTGCCATTTTCGACAAGGACCAACATCATGTCATGCTGATCATTTTAGAAATAGTCCCATATCAATATCACTTATAGTTTTCAAGAAGTAGTCGTTACAAACTTGTTTTTTAAAAATCTATTTTTTGCTGTGGTGGCCATCTTGAATTTCCGGCCGAACTGATAAGTTGCTAGGATCAAAGACATCAAGAGCAACACTCCTGTGAAGTTTCATGAAAATTCCTAAAGTACTTTCAGAGGAGTAGTTGCTACAAATTTTTAATATATAACTCTATGTAAACAAAGATGGCCACTGGCAGCCATGTTTAATGTTGAATCAAAATGATTTTTGACAAGGACCAACATCATGTCATGCTGATCATTTTAGAAAAAGTCTCATATCAATATCACTTCAGTTTTCAAGAAGTAGTCGCTACAAACTTTTTTTTTTTTTAAGATTTATTTTTAGCTTTGGTGGCCATCTTGGATTTCGCATCAATATGAATTTTTGTTGGGATCAAATAGACTTCATGGGCAACATTACTGTAAGGTTTCATGAAAATCCATCCCGTAGTTTCAGAGGAGTAGTCGCTATAAAAAAAAGCTAATTGACAGACGAACGGACGACGCACGATCTTTGATCAGTAGAGCTAAAAAAGAAGCCACTTACCCATCAATACAGCCGTGAATACAAATACCAAATGGTGCCAACTTATCATATCCATCTGTAAGAAACAAAAAAATAAATAAACAAGAGTTACAAATAGGCCTTAGATGCTCACCTGAAAAAATACAGAACTATAGTTTTTGGTTGTATCCGTATTGAAAGTGTAAAGTCCTAATTCAGAGTTCAAATAAGAATTATAAAACTGGTCTTCCAAGTAAACAAAGTACTATTACCTCTTAACAAATACAAACAAACAAACAAGCAGCAGCAGTAACTGTCAGTGTGGTTGCAACAACAGCAGCAATAAAACAAGAATTGCTCAGTGTTGACTATAAGCACTTTTCATAATTAAGAAAATGACCTATATAGAAACTATTAACAAATCTGTGACACTAAGTGAAATAGAGGCTATGGTGCTATGAAGAGAAATCTTCACCGTTAAGAAACCATGGTCGGTCAGAACGCTCCCTCTCTTTCCGTTTCTTAATGATGAAGACTTCTCTTCATAGCTTCTATCCTAAACTTAGAACCACTAACAAAAATTGTAAAAAAAGCAGCAACAACAATGAGTAAATAGGAAGGTAGGTAGCCCAGATAAAAAGTGCATGGAACTAATAATATTCCTTTTTTTAGCACCTTAATTGTTTAATATACTCTACTGAGTAGGAACCAGTAGCCAACCAGAAGTGGACATGTTATATAAAACTTTTTGATTTCCAACAAAGGTTTACAAGTTCAACATGTGAATTGATACTGAACTTCAGAAAACTGCCGTATGGCTCAGACTACGCCTTTTATTTCCTAAAAAGTGAAATAAAATTGCAATATCAGATAGTGACTCATCCAACAAATTCAAATAAGCATCACTATCCCACTCTGAAGTCAAGATAATGTAGGTGAATAACCATGTGCTTAATGTTTTTCTTGTGACAGTGGTAATTCAGTGAAGTTTATTATTGTCCATACATGAAATTTAACCCATGCAAAATTCAATGATTTCAAAGAATAAAACAAAAATGACCTACCTAAATGCCATAAAAAATTAGGGCCCTGAAATATAAAAGTATATTTCTGTTATCACAACAGTACTTATTTTCATGTCAGCCTAAAGGATTTTTCAACTTTTGCTAAAATCATGAAGGAACCAAAATATTATTGATGGTCAGAGAGTTTTATCAGCTTCAGTGGTACTGGTACCATCCCACTTTCGTATTTTCTTACAGTCCCGTCTGGTGGCATGCTGGACTAGCATTCGAGGGGTCTGGAGGTTGATCGGACTGGAGCATATTTCTCCTTGTTGATTTGATCTTAATCCAAGCCTTCTTGTAGCTATCCAAACAGTAGCTATTGTTTTATGTTACATTCTTGTTTGTATTTATATATGACAAAAGCTGTATTTGTTGTTGCAGAAGTGGAGCCGCATGTCCCCCAGAGCATGGACCACCAAAGCATGTTTCTGCATCAGGTTTGTTTTTCTGTTTGTCCGATAAATCTGTATTATTATATTGTCTTAATAAACAATCCATAATATTCACAATATGAGAATGTACATAAACATAAATGTCAGAACTTTTTTATAAAAAAATCTTCTACCTCTCAGGCCTCACTTAAATACAGAGAACTGATTATATCTGGTATGTGAACCAGGAACTTTGTAACATTTATCACTTAAATACAGAGAACTGTTATATCTATACATGTGAACCAGGAACTTTGTAACATTTATCACTTAAATACAGAGAACTGGTTATATCTGGTATGTGAACCAGGAACTTTGTAACATTTATCACTTAAATACAGAGATCGGGTTATATCTGGTATGTGAGCCAGGAACTTTGTAACATTTATCACTTAAATACAGAGAACTGGTTATACATGTATCTGGTATGTGAGCCAGGAACTTTGTAACATTTATCACTTAAATACAGAGAACTGGTTATATCTGGTATGTGAACCAGGAACTTTGTAACATTTATCACTTAAATACAGAGATCTGGTTATATCTGGTATGTGAGCCAGGAACTTTGTAACATTTATCACTTAAATACAGAGAACTGGTCATATCTGGTATGTGAAACAGGAACTTTCTAAAATTTATGACTTACAGAGAACTGGTTATACCTGGTATGTGAACCACACACTTGTTTAGGTTTAACAAACCCATTGAAAGGTAGTTGAATAATGGTATAAAACTGAATGAAATAAAAAGGATATTATGATTGTGATAACCTAGTGTGATTTTTGGCGAACAATATCTATCATGTTCCATTCTATTTGAAATATATATGTATGAAGCTCTGTTTTGTTGTTGCAGAAGTGGAGTCGCATGGACCCCTAAAGCAGAGACCACCAGAGCAGGGACAGTCGGCATCAGGTTTGTTTTTCTGTCTCCTGGATTAATCTGTAGTACTGTCAGCTGTACTGTTCAAGAAACCCGCCAAATAACGGCAAAATTGAAAAAAAACTAAACTGTGTCATGTGCTGAAAAAAATATAGGTTTATTCACTGTTTTTTTTCAAATACCCATGATTGAATATGCGTAGAATTAATTAGGAGTTGGTAACTCAATTCGATGCTCCCGTTTTGGAGTTTGGCGTGGCTGGTAAAAGCTGTTTATATTGAGCTTGAGTTCTGGAAATATGCACGTTATGTAAAGAACTCTTCATCAGTAGGTTTAGAAACGGTGTGCATATGTTGTTAAATTTGACTGTTGGCGGGATAGCGTCTTTAATGATTGAACAAATTCCATTTATATTGAAAAAATAACAGGAAGTCGCGAGTTTTTAAAACATCAAGATTGTCGTGTGTCCCTTTAAGTAATATTTATCTCATACTTTTTTGAGTATATGCGATTTATACTGCTTCTCGATGGCCGCAGGCCCGAGAGTGCAGCATAAATCGCATACGAGAAAAGTATGCTATAAATGTTTTGTACCTTAGCCATTGCCGGTAATTGACATTATCTGGTGTAAAATGGAATAGGCCATGGTATAACTGCCGAATCTATCATTTATAGCACGGCTGAAATATACCGGCATTTATAGCACGGTTTAGGTTCAGATCTTCAGGTTTATGAAAAATATATCGTAAGCAAGAACAAAGGAAAACCATTAGAGCTATGGTACAAGATCAAATTATTGTTGACATGCAAACACTTTACTTTTGTCATATTATCATGATTATAACGGTTTTATGTAAAACAATTCACATAACAAAATATATAAGGTCTGAATATTGTGCGGTCGACATGTTTTTACTACAACATGTACAAACAACCTGTAGTTTTATATCTAGTTACATAAATAATATGTATTTAATTTCAGGAATCTGTTCAGCCCCTGAGGAGATGTATAAGTCCTTGTCACCAGGTAGTTTTGATTTTCATGAAATAAATTTGGTTTGCAAATTTGGTTTGCTCTTAACATTGTCCACTCGGTAATCATGGATTACTTGTATTGTAATGAAAGAATGTCACTGATGTTTGTGTTATTTAACTACAGTATGTCTTACACATCTATGAACCAACAGCTGACTTATATATTCAGTAAGGTGTTGATTAGTTTGGTCAACCTTCCTTTAAGTTTAGGAAGACATGTATGCATCAAGTTGTTCGTCAGCAGTGTCAACGTCTAGAGGTCACAAAACTTTAACCTTGAACACATAGCTTAAAAAGTAATTATTATTATTATTAAAAGAAAATTCAGTCACCAGTGTGGTGACCCACGTATTCTCCCCGTAATTCGGCATGTGGGTCGGGGAGGACCATCCCACCGCACACCTTACAAACATATTTATATCTGATTATATACATATTATAATATTTGACTTTGATAAAAAAAATCTGTATAAACAGGGAGTACTCCCTGGTATAAATCAGTAGTCTTGACATTTTCTAAAAAATTGAATTGTATATGTTTTATTATATTACATTATAGGCTGGCATTTGTAAAATAAACACTAGTTAGTCAAGCACTTTTGTTTTACGAGGAAAAGATAAAAATAAAAAAAAGATAAAAAATGTTGGCTCTTAATGTTCTCTCACATGGCCACATCTTACCTAGCTTAATTTGTTAATGTGTATACTATCAGATAGTTACATTTATCACATGAAACTGCTTGTATTCCGTATATTATACCCATTACGTATTTCCTTATAGTAACCATGTGTAATACAAGGCGACCGAAATTTCAAAATTCAAAATTCAAAAATTTCAAAATTTCAAAATTCAAAATTCAAAATTCAAAATTCAAAAAAAATCAAAATTCAAAAATTTCAAAATTTTGGAATTTTGAAATTTTGAGAATTTTTGAAATTTTGAGTTTTGAATTTTGAAATTGGATTTTTCAAAATTCATGTGATAAAAAGGATCTGACACTCGTCATTTCATACAAAATTTTATTTAACTCGTCCAGGAATTTGTTATTAAGCTCGCCAGAGGCTCGCTTAATAACAAATTCCTGAACTCGTTTAATAAAATCTTGTATGAAATGACAACTCATGTCAGATCCCCTATGTATGTCATATTCTTGGTCATAATACAAGCAAAAACACCGATTTTAGGGGTGAACTCCTCATGCTTATACAACCAAACTATTTAAAACGGTGTTCAAAAGTAATTAATTAACTGATGTCATTAACGTGCAGGCTGTTTGAATGTCTGCTTAAATTTTATTCTGATTAAAATGGATGCAGAGGAAAAAACGTTTTAATCTCTGGCCACTTTTTATGCGTTCATGGCAAAAAAAAGTGTCAACAAAGCGCTTGATTCAGGTATGAATTCTGAATATTTAACAAATTTTATTCAACAAGTGCACATCCTTCAACTTCAACAAAACGAGCTCTTTCCTCTGTCACAACCGGTATTTGGGTTCTACCAGTACTTTCTGAGATTAGCCTTTCCAAATGTTCACGGTCATGTGCGCTTTCTTTATTTCCAATACTTTGGGAGAGCTGATTAATCTAAAAGTCTAAATACCCGTTTGCGGTGGAGGAAAATGTTATGTTAGGGTTAAGCCCGCTTTACTAAAACAAAAAGTTAATTATAAAGAAAGTTATCAAGCAAAACCATACCTGAATCGAGCGCTTTGTTAATAACATTTTTCAAAATCGAAACTTATAAACTAAAAAATCTCTTGTTTCAGTACTCCGTAATAAATGATGAATATATTACATTTCTTCGCATTCCATTATCACACCTGATAGATCTATAAATACTGTTTATCTTGTTTGTGTGTGTAGTTTAATGATAAATAAAGTTTTATATGTATCTACCTCATAAAATGGCAACACTTGTTTAATATTAATAGTATTAAAGTGATTATATGATTTAATAGAAAACCTTTCTGGACACTCAGTCAATGAATATGATTTTGGAACTAACATTAAATGTTTCATTTAGATGC
This sequence comes from Cyrtodaria siliqua, assembly GCA_037043455.1. Lineage (NCBI taxonomy): Eukaryota > Metazoa > Mollusca > Bivalvia > Adapedonta > Hiatellidae > Cyrtodaria > Cyrtodaria siliqua. Next base: position 73,331 of record JAWPHD010004921.1, read on the forward strand.
GAAGAAAAGCTTAAACTTACTGAAGCTGAAGTATGTGGGAAATACAAAGGAACCCCAACTTAAAAAAGCTAGGCCTGGCAGTTATGTAAGTACATGACATGACAATAACATGTCCCCACTTGTCTGTCTGTCTGGCACATGTATTGTCTGCATTGTAACTCTGACATGAACACCTTGGCTGACAATCATCAAAATTTACAGAAAAAGTTCTTCATGTTGTGAGGAGGAAGTCTTTTAAGTTGAACTTTGCAGCAAATCCAGGCTTATACTGTAAAACAGTTTGGAGATTTCCGTATGTCCGTCTTTGCGTTTTAACCATTTGGTTAAAGAAACTAAATAAAATAAAAATACACCTCCGTGTAACTCAAACTAATCCGCCAAATAACGGCAAAATAACACTAAAAACAGTTTATCCAAACTCTATCCAGGTGTTCAGGTCATAAAATAATGCATTTGTGCCATTAAAAGTATAGTTTTATTGACGGTCATTAAAATACCCCTAATTGTATATGTGTAAAATTAATTTTGAGTTGATAGCTCTTTAATTCAACGCTCCGGTTTTGGGGTTTGGCCTGTCTGGTCAAAGCTGTTTATATTGTGGGACATTGTCTATCGAGGTTTGATTCTGAAAATATGTAAGTTATATATATACCATGTCATCAGTTGGTGTAGAAATGGTTTATGTTGTAAAATGTTGATGTTTTTGACAGGATAGCTACTTTAAAGTTTCTGGTTAAAATATTTTTCCCCCTCATTTCATAAAAAACGATTTGTCGGAATGCTTTGAAACTTGACACACATGTTAATTGTCATTAAACAATATGACAGGAACCATGTATTTTACCTGCCCCAAGTGGTTTACGGGCAAAGAATAGGGCCACTGCAGATCCCGTTAGAGGGGTTGTGCTATCTCGCTCGCATCAAAAGAGCAGTGGCAGAAAAACAATAACGTGGCTCCAGCGTAAATGGAGTTTCTTTGATAGAATTTGCAGCAACTCTGCAGTTCAGGGTTAGAAGGTTCTAGGCCCATTTTCCATATTTTATCTCGATGTACATGGAAGATGAGTCTGGCATGTTCATGCCTTTTAGGCGCCATATAACCTTTTCATGTGTTGGTGCGCCTTAAAACCCCAATTCAATTCAATTTGATACTATAGATTTTAGTCTAGTTTTAAATTTCCTAGAAGAAATCAGACTATAAAAATCATTATAATGTGTTCTTATATATATTTACTTGTTTATATACCCGTTGACGGGCATTTGTTGATTTACATATATAGTTTATATTACTACCATATCATCCGTTATTTTTAATAGTTTTTAAGCACCAAGACTCATGCCTTTTACCAAAATTATCTTGTGGTAAAAAGCTTTCGTACCATTTTTGGTGCTTTTTGTCATTTTGAGGTCACTAGAGCAAAGTTGAAGATCATTGGGTTTGAATAATAGAAACCCTTGTCTGTGCTCTACCGCATAAACACCTCCCTTTACAGAAAGGTTCTTTGTCGGTTAGTCAATATGAAATGTAACAAGTGCATGTTAATCTGTGTTTCAGGCTTTGAATTTAAAAAATGTCGAAAATGTCTGTACAAGTATGTATTCTTTACTGTCTTGTTTCTTATTGTTATTTTATTTCATCGGCAATAGAATTCTAATTCATGTAAGTGTTTTTACTGGTGTATATGCTGTTGTCTCCTGGATATTACATTGCTTACACTTGGTAAATGTAAAGTTTATAGTATGTAGTTTTGGACGACTCATTTACACTGTCTAAAGTATGTGTCTGTTCAGGACTATAATGCATAATGGCTAATTTTGATCACATTATTCTTTGAATCCACTCCTTTTTATTTTCATGCCATTTCTATGCTCCCTGAAATTTTTCGGGGAGCATATAGTCGCCACTATGTACGTCCTTTTGTCCGAAGCATAACTGCAAAACTATTGATAAGACTGCAATGATACTTCAAGCAATGATATAGGGCAATGAGAGAAAGTGCAGAATGCAACTTTTAGTTCTTGTCCGGAGCATAACTCAGAAACACTAATGGGACTGACATGAAACTTCACACAATGATAAAAGACAGTCAAAAGAAATGCAGAGCACAAGAACTATAACTCTTTCATCATTCAAATTAGAGTTTTTGCCCTTTGTAACTTTATACTTTTAATTCTTGTCTATTGCAAAAACTACTAATGGAACTGTCAAAACTGAAAACTGCTGAGTGATACAAGGCCATATGATCAGTTGAGGATACATTTCTGGGAGCATCCATCGGTTCTACCGATTTTCTTGTATTTGAATTGCAGGGCTTTTAATCCAAAAAATTGTGAAGACTTCCTAACCAGGTCATTTTGTGAAAAAAAGCATGATAACTGTCTAATTTATGACACAAAGTATTGAAATACTGTTAAAAGCAATATTAACAATACATACATATATTGTCAAAACAAATATACAATTATTCAGCACAGTATGGAACATTTTAGATAAAACAATATTGACATGGGCAAATGTTGTTTACAAAAAAAAGAAAGAAAAAAAGAGTTACACTTTGCATAGTCATATTTTTAACTAGAAGGATAGGTTCAGAATGTGAGAGTGATGATGAATAATTAAGAGATGTGTCACAAATAATGTTTTCATTCTAGCAGTTATTAATACCTATTTCTTTATAATTGAAGAACGTAATCAGCTTAATGCTGAATTTGGAAGATAGAAACAAGTAAAGGTGTTTGTTTTTCATGTTTCTGAAATGTTTTACTTTTTGTTAACAGTTATTGTTATTGTTGTGTTGTAGCCTGCATAGCATTGCAGACACTTAGGGATCACTTTGTCATCCGTCTGTCCTTCACATTTTTTTTTTTAATTTCAATCACCAAATTAATGGTGATCCATTTATTCACCCCGTCATAGGTTTGTGAGGGTCGGGGTGGGCCACCCCACCCCTCAGCAAATCGTACAGTTATATGATAAAATATGCGTCAAATATGTATTTAAATATAATACAACAAATATTTACAGAAGCTAGACTAAAGCATATCTTAATATAGACATAAACAAATGTTGTTTTTTTCTTTCTTTACGATTTCAGAATGAGTGCAAATATGAATATTGGCAAATTTGTTAAAGGGAGACATTGCAATATGTATATATTTCAAAATATCTTCTGTGGATAATATGTCATGATTGGCATGTATCCCTTTAAAATTTGGAAGACATCTTCAAATGATAAACTTTACTTAAATATTTATTATTTTTTGCATTCATTCTAAAATTGCAAACAAACTTTTTCTTTTCAAAAAACCCAGTGGTTGATTTACATATATTTATATTGAAAGAAAGTTATGTTACATAGACACTCACAAATATTAAAACAATGAGACATACATGTGACTTTATACCAGACCTATGTTATATCTCCACTGAGTTTTCTATTAGGCCTAAAAAAAAACTTGTGTGTTTCTGGTTTCACCCTGTCAAAAAGTTAGGGTAGGTAGGTAGGTAGGAAAAAGTTTTTTTTTTAGATATTTGTTTTATATATATTGTTCGCATATATTATGCCATTTTTGTACTAAGGCAACTTTTTGATAACCTTTGCAATCCAGATTAGATGCTCAACAACTCTGGCTAATAAAATTATCGCGCTTTTTTTTTTTTTTTTTTTTTTTTTCCGCTAAAAATATTTAGGGTCGGCGGTGATAAAGTAGGGTCGGTCGGGAAACCGGAAACACACATGTTTTTTTATTAGGCCTTATATTCTACGGAAAAAAGTTGTGGTATATAAAAAAAAAAGGACAAGATGTTTCTATGGAGATGTGACTCTTCATTACTCAATTGGAACAGTGGGAAACGTAGTGGAGATATTACATAGGTCTGGTATAAAGTCACATGTATGTCTCATTATTTGTTAAATATGACAAAAAGGGACAAGCCCCAACCAGATTTTGACAGGCACCAGGCTTGGGGCTATCCTATTTCGTGAGCACTGATTACCAGCAGCTGACATTAACTTAAAGTTTGTTCATAGTTCTTTTTTTTTTTTCATATTTATAAAAATAGACAGTGAAGTAAGAGAAGAGTGAATGGGCTCATAATCGAATCTCGCACGATCTCGTATGGCTAAAACGAGAAAGATAAGCGTCTCTGTACATGATCAGAAATTTTATCGTGATCGCTGGGCGCTCTTTAAAAATGCTTATAACTGCGGCAGGTGCGCGGTAAACGCTATCAGTCAATTGTAATGAATATAGCGGAATGGGTTCATTGTATCGGTAATCAGATTCGCGTTAATCTAGTTATAATATAGATAAACTTGTTACACCTTCGTTGCTATTTTGACGCTTCCATACATACACATATTCTTTCAAGGTTTATTAAAATTAAGGCTTATTTATTGGCAAATGCTGGTTAGCGGTAGGTGACGATTTTTATTTTGAGTGTTTGTAAAAAGGGGCGTTAGCATTAAGTTAAGCGTACTAGAGTTACGAGTGATTTCTTTTTGTATTTATTTCGAAACATATTTAAAAGATGTCATTAATAAAAGGGAATATATATAAAATACATTATACATGCACACAATTTCGATATTTTGAAGGGGGGGGGGGGGGGGGGGGGGGGGTTGTTGTTGTTTTCTAAATGTGTATTCATTTATAGAAATATAATATAATAACAAAACTCTGGTGTAACCAGACGTAACCTAATTATTAGTAAGTGCAACTGGTCTGTGGTTTATCTAACTTCTTTCTTTTTTTTACGTTTTCAATTATTAATGTTCTCAATTCACACTCATTTTCTTTGATTGAATTGTTTTTTTATATATTACATAATAACACATTTTTAAAATACTAGCATCCGTCTAAGTGGAACTTTTAAATATCTTGTAACATGACACAGTAACTCGCAACACCGAATGAGATAATTTTGTATAAAAAAAAAAAATATAACATGAAAAACTTGTAATTAAAAACGTAAGTGGGTTTTAACAGTGCAGATACATCAGTTTAGCATTAGTTATATTTTCCTAATATTGTCATATTAAAACGGCATAACAAATCAATTTGTTACTATGATAATTTGTTAAATAAAAATGAAACGTTAACACACTTATGCGTGTGTTTTTTGACAAATCCGAATGAACATAATCTATTTCTTATGTATTTATTTTCATAGATGCATATAATATAAATAAAATTGAAAAATAATAATATTACACAATCATGGTATATATTCGATGTCAACACACCACGGGTGGCCAGTGTTTGCCAGTGATTTATGGCCTCTTTGATCTAAACAAACATCCTGCTTAGGACGACCAATTAGCCACGGGGCACCGTATAACTATGATTGGAGAAACCCTTTATATCTTTTGATCGCAATAAACAACTGCCATAAAACCCTGCGTTAGCCCCGCTTCATTTAACTGTTTTTTGCGTGATTATATATCTATGTAGGTCATATTGGTTTGAGAACTTATAGTAAAAAAAATACTATCTCCAGGACGCATAATTTATGGTGAAATGCATTGAAAAGCGCTCAATTGATACAGACATTAAAAGTTGTTGTTCGTTGTTCAACTGCTGGAAAGGACATTTAATTAACCAAAAGAGCACCAACACAGATGGGTTGAATACGAGTTTTTAAAACATAATTAAAGCGTTTACATAAACAAAAAGTGTACCACTACATTCTTTAATCATATTTCTCGACAGCGAGGTGTTTTTATTGGAGGAATTAACTAAAATTAAAAAACCTAAAGCGGATTCCTACAGCATCGTCGTTGGCTAGAATCGGCCATGTATGGCCGTTTTGGTCGACACTCTATGTCGTCTTTAAGACAAAATTAAGGTTTTTACATATCAAAAAGTGTACCACTACATCCGTCAATCATATTTCTTGACAACGAGCTGTCTATTTCCTAGGAATTAACTAAAACAAAAAAAATGTATAGCGAAGTCAAACAAGATGGCATTTCATAATCATTGGATGGAATCGGCATGTATGGTCTTTTTGTGCGATATCTATGCAGTTGTTTAGACAAATTATTAGACAAAATTAAGGTTTTTGCATAACAAAAAGTGTACCACTACATTCTTCAATCATATTTCTCGACAGCGAACTGTCTATTTTCTAGGAATTAAATAAAACAAACAAATTAATAGAGAAGTACAAAAGGGTGCATTTAATCGGCATTGGCTAGAATCGGCCATGCTGGTCGATATCTATGCAGTCTTTAACACAAATTATTAGATAAAATAAAGGAGTTTTGCATAAAAAAAGTGGACCACTACTTTTTACAATCACAGTTTTCGACGGCGAGCTGTTTATTTTTGAGGAATTAATTAAAACAAACAAATGTATAGCGGATTTGCGCCATCTCGACATCTCTGATAAACAATACTTTAACGAACACGGCCGACCAACAGTTTGTGCATTTTATTTTATATCAATCAATTCACTGTAAAGTAACGTAAAAATACCCAAAATGTCAATATCAATTATTAGTAATATAACAACAAACAAGTTCAGTGAAGTAAGATGACCTAATAATGCAAAACAGTCAAATATTTTACAATTTCACAAAGCAGAGCACTTCACCGATGGAAACAAAATGGCGGATATTCAGAAAAGTTTACCGCTAAAACGAGGTTCCTTCCACTTCTCGAAGCCATACGAGATTTCAGTCAGCTGCGCTATATCTCCATTACGGGTCACCATTCACTCTCTTCTTACTTCACTGAAATAGACAATAGAAATCTCGTTTCATATGAAAGTTGTTTGATCTTTATTTCATGATAAATGATGAAATGCTCAGAAATATCAGTGAGATATCACTCTTTATCACATAACTCATGGTGTTGGAGTGGAATAACACCATTCTATATTTGCCATGTATAACTAGTTATATAAGTATGCAAATAAGCCTAGTATGCGCTGTCAAAAAAGATTGATAATAACTATGATCAAATATCCACGGTTTATATCGGTTTCCCATGTTAAAGCGACAGGCAAAATGCAATAAAAGTCGATATGTGAGTTATGTGATAAACAGATCTAACATTCATTCTCATTCATTATTGAATTTATTATCAAAAAATTATATAATGTTTGAAAAGAGCCTCGATTATATCAATTTGCCAACTCGTTTAATAAATTCAATAATAAATGAGTACTCGTGTAAGATCCTCTTTATATTATTTGCTAAATGTTGATGTTATTGTTGGTACAACTTTTATGTAAACTTCAGTTGTTATCGCCATTTAATTACTACACATGAGGTATAAGGAAAAAATAAATAAAAAATTATTACATTTTTATGGGTGAAAGATTGGGATTTCTGAGTGAAAGAATAGTCCTAATTTCTAAATATTAGTAACTAACTCCGAACACAAAAATAACTAACTGTGGCATTGAGTTATGACATTAATCTAGTGTTGCTGACGTTAACATCATCCGCCAGTAATGTTCAATAAAGCAAAAAATGTTGGTTAAAGTCATATATATAAACAGATTTAAAATGTAATAAATACATTATTTAACTGCTTGGTTTTATTATAGGGAAATCCTTCACTGGATTGTAGGCATGTTTTGTTTTTTCACTGACTCGGTTACACTCGTTTGTGAAATGAACCACATGTCTGTCATCTTATGAATTATTTACTTATCAATACCAGCAGTTAAATGTATTTTGGTTGGAAAATGGTCCTCAATTCAGTTAATTATGTATCATGTTGCGGACTAAATCTATTCTGTTTTTAGCTCACCTGAGCCGAAGGCTCAAAGGTGAGCTATTGGGATCACTCTTCGTCCGTCGTCCGTCGTCGTCGTTAACTTTTGCTTCAAACGACTTCTCCTCAGATTTTTTTGACCAAACTTCACGTGGATGATTCTTAGATGAATGCTTTTTAGATTTGTTAAAATTAGGTCAGCGCAACATCCAAGATGGCCGCCATTACCATATATGGTCGAAACCTTAAAAAATCTTCTTCTCAAGAACTGCTGGACAGATTTCAACAGTTTTTCTTTAAAATGATCACCAACGCCTAAACCATCAAGTTTGTTCAAGTTTGTTCAAATGAAGTCCCTGGGGTCAAAAATGGCCATGCCCCGGGGGTCCAAAGTTTGTATATTGAGATTTTGCCTGTTTTTCATAAAGACATATAGGAAAAAAACTTTAAAAAATCTTCTTCTCTGAAACCACAAGGCACAGAGGTCTCATGTATTACATGTAGCATCAGCTTATGGTCCTTTACTAAGTTTGTTCAAATGGTGACCCTTGGGTCAAATTTGTCCCCGCCCCGGGGGTCACAGTTTTACATAGACTTAATATATTGGGGAGAAAAAAAAATCTTCTTCTCGGAAACTACAAGAGCCAGAGGTTTGATATTTTGCAATTACTATAAGCTTATGGTCCTTTACCAATTTTGTTCAAATGGTGACCCTCGGGTCACATTTGGCCCCGCCCCAAGGGTCACATGTTTTACATAGACATGTATAGGGAAAAACTTAAAAAATCTTCTTCTCTGAAACTGCAAGAGCCAGAGGTTTAATATTTTGCATTTGCTATAAGCTTATGGTCCTCTACCAAGTTTGTTCAAATGGTGACCCAGGGCTCATACTTGGCCCTGCCCCGGGCGTCACAGTTTTAAATAGTCTTGTATAGGTAAAAACTGAAAAAAATCTTCTTCTCTGGAACCACATGGCACGGAGCTCTCATGTATTACATGTAGCATTAGCTTATGGTCCTCTACTTAGTTTGTTCAAATGGTGACCCTGGGTTCAAATTTGTCCTCGCCCCGGAGGTCACAGTTTTACATAGACTTATATAGGAAAAAAAAAAAAACTTCTCGGAAACTACAAGTGCCAGAGGTTTGATATTTTGCATTTACTATAAGCTTATGGTCCTTTACCAAGTTTGTTCAAATGGTGACCCTTGGGTCACATTACACTTGGCCCCACCCCAAGAGTCACATGTTTTACATAGACATGTATAGGGAAAAACTTAAAAAATCTTCTTCTCTGAAAATACAAGAGCCAGAGGTTTAATATTTTGCATTTGCTATAAGCTCATGGTCCTCTACCAATTTGGTTCAAATGTGGTGACCCAGGGGTCACATTTGGCACCGCCCCGTGGGTCACAGTTTTACATAGGCTTGTATAGGGAAAAACTGAAAAAGATCTTCTTCTCTGGAACAGCAAGGGCCAGAGGTTTAATATTTTGCATTTGCTTTAAGCTTATGGTCCTCTACCAAGTTTTTTCAAATGGTGACCCTGGGGTAAAATTTGACCCCACTCCGTGGGTCACAGTTTTACATTAAAGTCTTCTTCTCTGGAACTACAAGAGCCAGAGGTTTAATATTTTGCATTTACTATACTGTTATGGTCCTTTACCAAGTTTGTTCAAATGGTGACTCTGGGTTCACATTTGGCCCCGCCCCAGGGGTCACATTTAACATAGACTTGTATAGGGAAAAATTAAAAAAATCTTCTTCTCTAAAACCACAAAGCACACAGCTCTCATATATTACCTGTAGCCCTGGGGTCACATTTGGCTCTGCCCAAGGTGTTACTCTCTAGCACCTTCATTTTGTATTTGATCTTTACCAAACTTTGTCAGGGTCTTAAACCGTCTATATCAATGTTGTTATTCACAACAGAGCCAACATTTCTTGAACAATCTTAACCAGAAGTTCGATAATGTGCCAGTTCTCAGGTGATCGCTTTAGAGCCGGCCATCTTGGCCCTTTTGTATTGGTTCAGATTTACTCAGGTGAGCGATATAGGGCCATCATGGCCCTCTTGTTACCATTTTAAAGGGCTGATATATTTCATGCTGAATAAATCCAGTATCATTTTGAGTCAAACTGCTTTATACCAGTGTTTTATAAAAAAAAATGTCTTCAGTTGGGAATTTTGTCTCACAATTGAGAAAAAATACATGTTTTGGCATTGCGAATAAGACCCAATAATGGCTATAAAACGGCTAAAAAAACAAAGTAATATAACGTGCAAGTTTCAAAGAAAGAAAACTGCAGTTTCACACTAGGAAGGCAATAATAAACAACTACATTGAATTATTGCGCACAGAAAATAGTACCTTTGAAATGAAAGAACTTATTCCGAATTTTATAATTTATCATGAAATAAAAAGAAATTAGTTAAGTTGTATCGCCTGCGTAGCATGGCAGACACTTACGGATCACTTTGTTTGTCATCTCATGATCTGTCACACTTTAACCAGCAACCTAACTTTGGCCATAACTTGAAAAATATTTGACCAATGTTCATGAACCTTCACATGCATTTTCATGTTGCCTCAAGGAATGTCGTTAAACATGTCCAATAACTCAGAATTTCATTATGGCAAAGTTATGCTTCTTTCATAAAACTTTAACCTGCAGCCTAGTCAAGCTCATTTTTAGCAGTTATGGTCCTTTTCATAAAACTTTAATCTGCGACCTCACCTAGCTCATGACTTGGCGAAACATTGACCTATGGTCATTTAACTTTATACAGTTCCTCCTTATCAATTATCCAATGCAGAGTTATGCCCCTTTTCATTAACTTTAACAATTAACAAAATCAGCTCCATAATTCATGAAGGATTGCACCCTTTGACTTCAAACTTTTTAGTTAGATTGTACTTGATGAACTAAGCTCACGTAAGGCAATACAGGTGTTTCGTGGAACACCCTTCTAGTTTATTGACCAGAGATACCAGAGATTAATGTTTTATAATATCGCTCATGACCTAGTGGCAATACCATCTGAATACTACTTGGTTTTAAACCCTTGACCAAGCCGAACATGCTATGATTTTTCGTTCAAGCAAATGCACTCCATGGATTACTACAATTATTCATTCTTTGCCTGTACCAACAATCCTTGGAATTTGCTTCCCACCCACTACACATGATCCTATTCCCACCCATGTTTATTGTGGCTAAATATCCCATATTTACCATGTTTATAACTTAAGCACCCTCTTTTTTACCTTTTATTCTTTAACATTTTTCTGTTTAATCGTTATTTTAATCTTTATTAACACTTCTTGTCAGTTGAAATGCGCCAGTGTAAGTCCCAGACTTTGTGTTTGTTGCGTCCAAGGGATCACCTTTTCAGTATTTAGTCTGGCAGGCACTCGTGAACATATAAATTGTCATCTTTGTTTGGTGGAGATATTTTTGTGTCACCTGCTTAGCATTACAGACACTAATAGGGGTCACTTTGTCATCTGTGTGTCACACCTTAACCTGCAACCTAATCTTGGCCATAACTTGAAAAGTATTTGACCTATGGTCATGAAACTTCACTCATATCTTCATCTTATCCCAAGGAATGTTTTAACGCATATCTAATAACTCTGACTTTCATTTTGGCAGATTAATTCCCCCTTCCATAAAACTTTAACCTGCAACCTAACCAAGCACATAACTGGCCATAAATTAACAAGTATTTGACCTATGTTTATGAAACTTCACACACATCTTCATCTTACCCCAAGGAATGTTGTTACACATGCCCAATAACTCTGACCTTCATTTCGGTTATGCCCTTTTTCATAAAACTTTATCCTTCAACCTTACATAGCTTATAACATGGCAAAAATATAAACGTTTGGTGATAAGAGTTTATATAGTTCTTCTTTATCAAATCTATATCCAAATTATGCTTTGATACTCTCCACTATAGGATCTGACAACACTCCCTTGTAGGTCCCGTCAGATCGACCTTTCATCTAATCAATATTCATGAGAAGATCAACTAAAACCACGCGTTTCATATGCACTTCAGATGATGTTCGAGTGAACTGAACAAACGAAAATCCATAAAAAACACATATATCTATATCTGAATAAAGATAAAGTCTTTGTGTGTTATTTCTGTGGATTGCACGATAAATTCAAATAAATGCACTAAATGGGATGTTTTATATCCATATTCGAAAAAAAAATCATGGGCGCTGCCATGTGTGTTTTGATAATATATATTCCACCGAAATTATTATGACATTAGTTCTCTAAATATTAATGCATAGTACATCTGGCCCGCTTAGCTCAGTTGATAGCGAACTCGACTGTTGACCCATTAGTGTCATTTTAGTGTGGGTTCAATCCCACGAATCGGTAACAAATTTTGTACCACTATTAACTACTATTAAATTCTGTCGAACAATCTTCTTTTTTTTTCAGTAAATGTTCAATAATGGTTGATGTATTATGTTTGTCAACGCAATTATATTGTGTTTTATAAACTAAAAGTTACGGACATTGTCTCTTTCAATACCGAGCGTAGACTGCTTCACAGCATTTTACTGAAATGTGACATGCACAGTGAAGCAGTCTATACCGAGCAATTTTGTAGGGTGAAATCTGATTGGCTAATCGTAAGGTCAATCTGACGTGACCTCCAATGGAGAGATGTCAAATCCTTGTAGTGTAGAGTATTCTAGCGTCATAAAGGGTCTGATTTTAATCAGATTGTTCTTTATCAATCCAGCGCAGATTTATGTCCCTTTTCAAAAACTTTAATATATGCTCCATAATGCATGAAGAATAGCATGCCCTGTCTTCAAACAATAAGAAACAATATAGTTAGATCTCAATATAGTTAGATCTCCTTTCTGAAATAAGAACATGGCAGGTTGAACAAGTGTTCCGTGGAACACCCTTCTAGTTTAACGTCTCATCGAAACAAAACAAATATCCTGTTTTTAGCTCTACTGGCTGAAGTTATCGTTGTCATTGAAGAAAGAGGAATAAGTTAAACAAACTGACAATATCAGTATTTGACGAGGAACAGGCAAATATTGGCCCTTGAATTATTTAAAAGTAAGTACTCAAGTGTCGATTCTTACGGATGTTGGGAGGTGTGCAGTACTGGTTCTACCTAGGAAAAGTGGGTGGTCTGCCTCCACCACAATTTTTTTTTCACATATAAGCTTACACATGTTGAAAATGACGTGAAACAACATACAAACAAACAACTCAAGTTCATTTATTTATTAAGTTGATCTTTGCCATCCTTGTTCAGAAGATTATTTTCAGTAAAAGAATAAAAGCTCAGTAAAGTTTTAAGCATTTAAGAGCTTGTTTGCTTGATTCCACCAAATGCGTCAAGATGTTACTTTATTTGTCAAATATATCTATTACCATGGACACCCTGCAGCCATTAGAGTGATACAGGCCCCCTTAGGCTTCTTGTTGTTGTTTGGCATTATATTTAACATTCGTATATGTAGTCATTTATTGACCCGTGTTTACAATACTTCTTCTTTTTTTTTAAGGCAAATAGTTTCTTCATTGGGAAGAATAAGACGCCACTTAGTTTGCTATCGAATTTAAAATTAAAATTTTAAAGTACAGAACAATTTATTTTACTTAAAAATAAAAATGTATTATGCTTATGGATTATTCGCAAAACGTGGAATAAAAATGCTGAACCCTTTTAAGTTTCAAATCTTGATACCTAACTTGTCTTAAATGTGTATGGGTAGGCTTTTGTGACAAACACATTTGTCTTATACACATTTGTCTTATGCAACTAAAGAAGATATACAAATGACCATGATAGAATTATATTAGCTGAAACATAAAACTAGTTGACTCCTTGATTCATTAGATTTTTTTTCTTTTAAGGAAATATCAGAGGCATCAGTGATAAACGTTGAAGATTTATGTACGGTACAATATTCATGCATTAATTTATGTTTAACATTTTTGTCCATTTGCGTTCATTGATCTTGGTTTCCAGTGCCGTTATTGTCGTTGTCCAATTACAAAACTTTAAAGGGACACTGTCCGTAAGTAAGCAGATATGGAGCATAACCAAATAACTGTCTGACTTTTATTCAGTGAAATATACACATGAAAACATGAGCATAGACACTAAGAAGTCTGTAGTAATAAATTCGTGAGTTTGAAAAAAAAAGAAGGTTAAATTATTATTTGTAAATAAAGTGAGACCCACCGTATTTACCTTTCCTGCGATCACGTGACTTCCATTAGCGCATTAGGTTTTGACCATAGTATTTAGAGCGTAATATGTATAGCCCGCTTAGCTCAATTGGGATCTAGGTCGACCACTTTACGTTCACTATTATTACCGCGAGTGTAATTTTAGTTTGGGCTGCGAGTTCAAACGCCCGAAATGGTTTCTTTTTTTTTGTACCGCGATTGAATTCCGTCAAACAATCCTGCTTTAATTAGTAAATATTCAGTAATGTTTGGTTTGTAATGTGTGCGAACATAATTAGTGTGTGTTTTATAAGCTAAAGGTTATGGACAGTGTCCCTTTAACTCTTGAACTTCATGCGACCCTTAACTCCAAAAGTTATATTTCATGGGGATGAAAATTGCATTTGTTTAACATGAAACCATTACCCCTTTGCCAGTAATTGTGGAGTTATGTCCCTTTATGGAACTGTTGGAACCTGGAACTTGTTTAACAAAAGTATTTATTCCATGGCAAAGAAACTTACAACATGTTTCCAACATGAAATAAAATTTGTGTTCATTTACCAGCATCAAAAATCCTTTAGCATTATTTTGGAGTTATGCCTCTCGATGGAACTGACCTGGAACTGATTCATAACTTAGAAAGTATTTATTCCAAGGAATAAAACTATTGATATTTTTGTGACATTAGTGATGAATTTTACAATTGATACCATTTAATGCAGAGCAACATGGAAATCATGGTATTGTTAAACTGGTTTAAAATGCTGGGCAGCATGTAATGAAGCTTGTGCATGATTTTCACTTGTGTTTAGGCACGCTGGCTTAATTACTTGTTCTTTAGATTAATTTCTATTTATAAATTGTGAAAATTAATAGGTGTCACAGCTATTGTAAAAATGCATTGTTAGGGGATCAGCTTTAATGAAAATTGCTTTGATCTACACATAGATGTTGTGTTTGCAGGTTGCAAGTTCAGATGACGATGTGAAAGAGCCTGATATGAAAAAGTCAAACACAAAAACTGTAAGTATATTTATATATATCAACAAAAAAGATGAAAAGAAAAGACCATACATATCTTATGCTTAGAGATAAATGCACGTTTTCTCTGTTTCAAATGCTTAGCCACCCTGACTCTGAATTTCTTAAATAAATGTAAATGGCTTTTACAATTTGAAATTGTATTGTCATTTCTTTTAAGTTCATGAGCTATTTGTCAAATATTGAAATAATTTGTATTGCTGGCCTAAAACTGCATCAAAGAATCAAACCAGTTCCTTGTCATGCTCCCAAGACCTAATTGTAAGGGACCACATTGCATTCGCCATGTCTGCTGTCCATCAGTCCGTCCCGAAAAGTTTGTGTGTCTATATCCTAACAATAGATTTTTCATGGATTTTTCATATGATTGAATATGCGTAACACGAATTATGAGTTGGTAACTCTTAGACGGTAAATCTGATGTTTTATGGTACCAGATTTTAGATGTTTAGCCAATCGAGTAACGCTTTACATCATCATTAGACTTAACATAGCTAAACATTTATCATCGTTTATTAATAATAGATGAAATGAATCCATTTTTAAGTTTGTAAAAATCTTAATCGTGTTTAACTTTCTGTAAGAGATTCTTTGTTTTCTCTGCCGGTTCTGTACCTAGTCACAGCACAAACATAGGTGAATAGGATTTGATTTTAAACCTGTTTTACATAACAGGAATGTTTGACACATGATGATGATGATGATGATGATGATAATGATGATGTCAGTGTGTCGGTGTTGCCTACTCTACCTGCTCAACCCAGCACTTCGCAGGAGGTTCAACCCAGCACTTCGCAGGAGGTTCAACCCAGCACATCGCAGAAGGTTCAACCCATCACTTCGCAGGAGGTTCAACCCAGCACTTCGCAGGAGGTTCAACCCAGCACATCGCAGAAGGTTCAACCCAGCACTTCGCAGGAGGTTCAACCCAGCACTTCGCAGGAGGTTCAGGTGTGTAGATGTAAAAGTATAAATCCAAATAGTTATGGTAATTTAATAATTGTATGCATCCGGTCTCAAAGAGCTGTGGTGCCTATTCATAACTTTCACAGCCTGTCATTTGTTACAAATTTCCGAGATGTTGAGATATTCAGTAGGTGAAAATATAGTTTTTTTCTGGGACTCAGACAGCACCAAAAGAAGATACGTAGCTGTATACAAAAAATAAAGCTTTTAGTATAATTCTCATTGCAAATTAGTTTTATAAATGCCTAAAGTCAGTTGAGCATCAACGATAAACAACAATTTTTCCCCCTACCACAAACTGGAGGTTTTTTATTTTATTGACCACTGATTGGTCAAATTATTTTGATGATGTCATGTGAAAGTTATGAAACGTGTTCATCCTATTTTCATGTCGGGTCCATAACTTCAATATTGGTTATATACCTAAACTTAGCTGTACATAAATTCACCCATAATTAAATATTGGCCATTGAAAAAGCATGTTAATAATGGTACATTATTTTACACGGGATGATTAAATCCTGCCCAACAAAAAGTCCAAAGTCAGTGTTATTGAATCCTGTAGTTTTGCAGAATGAAATTGACTTTTAACAGCCCTTTGACACGTGCCATTTTTTAAAAGAGTTGCTTCACAGAAAAATGTGTGAACGACGCATATCAGATATGGCAAAAGAAAACTACGGTACTTTACTTTGTCATCAAATAACAGACATACACAACTAGCAAGACAATTTAGATTAAAAACTGATAAGTACTGAATGACAGTATCAATTGCTGGGATGTAGAGGTTACTGTCCATCAACAGGAGCTGAAGTGGCCGAGTGGTTAACACACCTCTCAATCCGGAGGTCCAGGGTTCATTTGCAGGTGTGTTCCAGTTTTTTATGCCCCCAAAGGGCGGCATATAGTTGTCGCACCGCCAGTCCGTACAGTCATGTCCGGTCAGTAACTCTGGCATTCCTGGACGGATTTTCAAATAACTTGGCACAAGTGCTCACCACAGCAAGACGACATGATCCACATTAAATCCAGGTCCGTGGCTCCAATGTCAAGGTCACACTTAGAAGTCAAAGGTCAAAAACACCGTGGGTATTTGTCACTTACAGTGACATTTCTTGTTAAAGCATACTCCCTTAGTGCCTTATTTTGGCAAACTACAGTGAAAGTATGTCATTATTTAGAGGGGATGTAAAGTCATTGCTCCCGTGTGCAGGGAGAACCATACCCTGTGCACATAAGAAAATATTTCCCTGAATTGTCTTAATCAGTTATTCAAAACACTTCCTTCAAAAGAAGGCTACCATGATAATTATTGTTAAAAAGGTCTGTACTTACAACGCAACTTTGAAATTTGGCGTTTTATTAGAAAGGTAATACTGTTTATACAAAGACTTAAAAACACACATGAATTTAAAGTAAAAAAAATCTGTGTACCATATTTACTATTATTTAGTGAATAAAATACTGATCCTGAATTTGTCTCATATGGTCTGTTAGGGTCTCTATATTCTGCAGGGGCATCTGTGTCTGAGGACACATTTGTTGTTAATTATGCTCACCGAAATTGTCAGTCCATCACACTTTTGTCCAGAGCATAACTTCAAAACTACTGATGGGATCACCCAGTGATAGAGGGCAAGAGAGGGACTGCAATGAAACTTTACACAAGAATAGAGGGCAATTAGAGGAAGTGCAGAGTGCAAGAACCGTAACACTATCATCGTTCAACTTCGGGAAATATTGCCCTTTGTAATTTTACTCTTGGAATTCTTGTCCGGAGCATAACTTTAAAACTACTGATTGGACTGCAGATTGAAAACTGCTTGGTGATACAAGGCCATATATGATAAGTTGAGGATACATTTCGCGGAGCATCCATCGGTTCTACCTATTTTCATGTTTAATATAGTTATGCACAGATATTAGGCACTAGCGGATCCAGGGGGGGGCGCGCACCCGGCGCGCGCCCCCCTAAAAATTCCGGATCATACATGTATGTCCATGTTACTTAAGATAAAATATCAAACAGTTTCGATGCACGCCCTCAGTATATTTTTTTTTTTCGCTCGCTCGACGCATAATGACTAATCAGTGGTTTAAATGACACATTCTCAAATCCTTTTATTTGAAAACGGACTTTTTTTTTATTCAAACATGCATGTCCATGATACGGTAGATAAAATACCAAACAATTTCGATGCACGCCCTCAGTATTATTAATTTTTTTAGACGCATAATGGCTAATGAGTGGTAATTAGATAAAATATCAAACAATTTCGATGCACGCCCTCAGCATATTTTTTTTTCCACTCGCTTCGCTCGCTCGACGCATAATGACTAATGAGTGGTTTCATTAACACATTGTTAAATCCTTTTATTTGAAAACGGACTTTTTTTATTCATACATGTATGTCCATGTTACTGTAGATAAAATAGCAAACAATTTCGATGCACGCCCTCAGTATAATTTTTTTTTTTCGCTCGCTTCGCTCGCTCGCCGCATAATGACTAATGAGTGGTTTAATTAACACATTTTTAATTCCTTTTATTTGAAAACGGACCTTTTTTTATTCATACATGTATGTCCATGTTACTGTAGATAAAATATCAAACAATTTCGATGCACACCCTCAGTATAAACAATTTTTTCGCTCGCTCGACACAATGGCTAATGAGTGGTTTAATTAACACATTCAAATTGTTAAATCCTTTTATTTGAAAACTTACTTTTGTATTCATACATGTATTGCCATGTTACTGTAGATAAAATATCAAACAATTTCGATGCACGCCCTCAGTATAAAAAAATGTTCTCGCTCGCTCGACGCATAATGGCTAAGGAGTGGTTTAATTAACACATTGTTAAATCCTGTTATTTGAAAACGGACTTTTTTACCCTATCAATGCACTACCGCAACCGTTTTATGAGGATAGAAACGGACCCGAAAATTGACCAAAATCTTACGCCCCCCCTAAGCTGAAATCCTGGATCCGCCCCTGTTAGGTCAGTGAATTATGGTAAAAAAAGTTACTGGAGAATCAATGGTGATGAAAATCTGGATTCAGCAAAATGAAGATTACTCCCCAGAGCAGATCTTGCAACTTTTATGTGGCATTTATTTTTATTTCAGCATCAAGAGGAGGTCTCGGACTCATCTTCCCAATCCAGTCAGGTTTGTGAAGAAAACTTGATTGTTTTACCAACCTAAATATCAAACCTGGTATTGAACGGGTGGGGTCAGATACTGAAGAAGTTGACATGTTACAACCCATAACATAATATGCCAAATGCCAGCAGAAATTATGGGCTGGCTAGTTGTCCAGTGTACATCATTGTCTGTTCATAGGCCCGTGTGGTTCTCGGGGGCCCCATTTGGTCACGGGGCAAAGAATAGGGCCACTGCAGATCCCTTTGGAGGGATAGGCAGAGGGGTAGAATCCCCCCAAATTCATGTTCATTTTATCGTTTTTTGTTCATGTTCATTAAAGGTCTTCATCATGATCCCTGCATTGTTTCAGGTGCTATCTCGCTCGCATCAAAAGAGCAGTGGCAGAAAAACAATAACGTGGCTCAAGCGTAAATGGAGTTTCTACAATAGAATTTGCAGCAACTCTGCAGTTCAGGGTGAGAAGGTTCTAGGCCCATTTTCCATATTTTATCTTGATGTACATGGAAGATGAGCCTGGCATGTTCATGCCTTTTAGGCGCCATATAACCTTTTCATGTGTTGGTGCGCCTTAAAACCCCAAATCAATTCAATTCATTGTTTGTTAGTTTCAATATGCCATATTTTTTTCTTCTTTAAAAGAATAGGGTCCCCATTTTTCATCTGATTTTTAACAAGCTTGCCCTGATTGTTGATTTCAATGAAAGCTTGGACAAGTTTGCTTAATTGGATTATTAACATTAGAATTATGGCCCTTGATTTATTGAAAATAGCTATATTCTGATTTATTAAATTTGTAGCTGTTTCATTTTTCATCTGATCTTTACCAATCTTGTTCAGAATGAACAAAAAATGTGAACAAAAATCTTGATCAATAAAAGCTTGGACAAGTTTGAAAAACAGCCATGCCAGACTCGCATCAATCCCATTTATACGAAATCAAAACATGGCTGCCAGGACTTGGAACAAATGACTACCAACCGTGTACTGAAGTTAAGGGTAATTAGAGGGTATTTATCACATCTTCTGCTCAACATATATGAGTGAATCTTTGGGGGAATAATAAAAAAAAACTCGATTCCGAAATATTCTAATTATACAACATCTAAGATGGCTGCTAGGACTTAGAACAAAATGACAAGGACTGTGTGTTTAAAATAAGGGGTATGCTGTATATGTGGTTGGAAGTCATTGTTAAGCTTATGAAGACAGATGAAGATTTACTGTTTAAAATTCTACAACACCAAGACTTAGAACAAAATGGCTGCCAATTGTGCATTACCATTTATGTGTAACCGAGGTATATTTTAACATATCACTATGAAACTTGGGATTATTATTCATTGCTTTTCATATTCCATGTATCAGAGGTGATTGTCAGGACTTACATGTTGCTGTTTCAAAAAAATCAAGCTTCTTTATGTCGAAGGAAACCATGTTTGCTGTCTACTTAACTGCTCTTTCTAGTTTTGTCTGCTCTCCAACTTAAGTGATTTTACTATGTCTTCAACAAAGTTTGTCACAATATAAATGCAGAAATGAACAACCAGCATAAAAAATGACTGGGTCCACTCTATATCTGTTATTAAAAATATAAAGTTTGTTACAGTAATAATTTTACATTTCAGAAACAGTCAGATTGGCCTGAATATCAGCCTGAGACGGAATTGGACAGAATTGGATGATTTCTACATGGTGAGACATTGTATTGTGATTTGCAAGGTGTATTAAAAGACTCTTTGAAGAAGTAGTCGATAAGTTGTTCTTGTCCGTTATCTAACTTGTCCTGGCATTCTACCAATGGGTATGTTTTTTGGTCAAAGGTACCTAACTTAAATTACAGTTGAATATTACCTTATGTATATGAATGAATTGTGTATCTATCAGAATGAAACAGGGACAACATCTATTTGTGTTTTTGAGAAAATTGTAGATTGTCATAATAATAAACCAACCTGGTAATTTTGTTAAAGTAGCTATCCTGCCAACAACAGCCAAATTTTACAAAATATGTACACCATTTTTAAACCTACTGATGACAAGATAGGTATATAGTATATATAGTTTTAAATTTGGTCAGTTGTCAGGCCTTAAATAAATCTCAGAAGCAATTGTTGGGTCCCCCCTACTCAATTGTTGGGTCAAAATTTAGTTGCCGGGTCCAAGACCCAATTATTGTTTTCGAACAGAGTTGCATCCCCTACACCATCGAATTATCTTGTGAATTGACTTGTGATACTGGTAACAGATTATAGGGGATAGACCCAATAATTCGTATTTCTGCCCAACAGTCGTTTTATATATCATATGCAGAGAATATAAAGGCCCCGGTAATTGACCAAATTTGAGTATTTGAGTATTATATATATATATAATTATATATAACTTATATATTTTGAGAATCCAAACTATAAACTATAATGACACAGTATGAACAGCTTTAACCAGCCGTGCTAAACTCCAAAACTGGAGCGTCAAATTAATACTTAACCAACTCATAATTCATTTTACGCATAGTCAGTTACTAGTATTTTTAGGAAAAATGGGTGGTCTACCTCAACCACAAAAAAAAGACCGTCATATATAACCTTACAGATTTTGAAAATGACCTAAAACACCCACCTTATCTTAAGAACCCATTAATACATCTCTACTTTTAATTGGCACATATACATTATTATATTACATGAACACTTGGATTGAGTTTTGTAGTGTAACTTTGCTGTTATTTGGTGGGATAGCTACTTTAACATTAAAATGAGAATTGTAGTTTTTGCACCTAATTCATAAGGTTGCAATCAGTGCAGATATTTAGAAAACAAAACAGCTTTGATTGTTAAAGTAAGTGAAACTTTTTTCCCATACACATTTTGCAGTGGAATGACATGTTGATGCATTATTTTGCAGCTGCAGAATAAGAAAAATCTAAGACAAAAGGTAGTAGTTCTGTTTCCATATAATCTTTAGAATGTATATGCCTCAATAAAAATCAATACTTCCTTTATTTGTGTAGCTTGAATATAAAATAAAATTAAATGGGAAACATATACAAGAATAGGCTAAATACGTCAGATTTTGGGAAGTTGAGGGATTGTAGCATAGCATGCTAATTTTAGCTATTTGCTTTAATTGGCACAATATGACCTATTTATGTGTCGATGTGCCGTAAAGCACCATTCATTCATTTATATTGGAATTACCAAGATTGGTTGCAGCACGTAGAATTTGGTATAGAATTTGGGATGACAACATGTCCGTCGTCGCTTGTCCGTCACACTTTAACCTGCACTCTAACCTTGGCCATAACTTGAAAACTATTTGGACAATGTTCATGAAACTTCACACACATGTTCATCTTACTTTAAGGAATGTTGTTAAACATGTCCAATAACTCTGACTTTCATTTTGGCGGAGTTATGCCCATCTTCATAAAACTTTAACCTGCGGCCTAGCCAAGCTCGTATTACGCCTTGCACATCAAGTTACAGAATCCTCATTTTCTGACAAGTGAAGTCGGCAGCAACATCAAAAATAATTTCCACACAATAATTGACCTCGTACGGCGGTTTGCCTCGTGTGATGCCTCGTGTGATGCTGTTGTCACGTATTGTTTGTGTATATCATGACCTCGCCAAGGCATATCGCAGCGACGATTTTCAGAAGTTAATTATAAAACACCTGACCGAAAGTGGTGGAAATCTATTAAATGATACATTTCCCCGGGGTACCTTAATTAATGTTGCAAAAACTTGGTATACACCAAACTACAGTAAAACTATTTTGCACCGCTACCCAATTCTTTCGAAAAAGCCATGTTTCATATCTCTCTACAATGAGAAACAATGAGGGCAGGACACATGTTAGACCCGCATTTTGACAGGTCAGTCTGGTGACATTTAATTTTCATTGGCCAACAGTTATACGCTGGCACATCCTCGGGCCAATCGCAACTAATCAAGCAGTCTCTCAAAAATGCCACTTTTGATGTAAAATCAGTCTTGATGCGCTTTTAATTTTGATCATGCCGAGGTAAACGCTTGTTGTTTCAACGGGGTGAGAAAGGTCAATACAGTACAACACAGACAAACTTTTGATTCGCCGCAAAGTGGAGTTTGTTGTGCAAGATGTAGTAACTGGAATTGGCACATGGCAGGCGACATAATTTAATTCATCACCTTAGTGATCATTCTATTTTTAGCTCTACTGGCCAATTTGGCTAATTTTGACCAAACTTCACATGGATGATCCTTAGATGAATGCTTTTTAGATTTGTTAAAATTAGGTCAGCGCTACATCCAAGATGGCTGCCATTACTATATATGGTTGAAACCTTAAAAAATCTTCTTCTCCATGGACAGATTTCAACAGTTTTTCTTTTAAAATGATTGCCAACGCCTAGACTATCAAGTTTGCCCCGGGGGTCCAAAGTTTGTATATTGAGTTTTGCATGTTTTTCATATAGACTTATAGGAAAAAACTTTTAAAAATCTTCTTTCTGAAACCACAAGGCACAGAGCTCTCATGTATTACATGTAGCATCAGCTTATGGTCCTCTACTAAGTTTGTTCAAATGGTGACCCTGGGGTCAAATTTGTCCCCGCCCTGGGGGTCACAGTTTTACATAGACTTATATAGGATTTTTTTTTAAAAAATCTTCTTCTCTGAAACTGCAAGAGCCAGAGGTTTAATACTTTGCATTTGCTATAAGCTTGTGGTCCTCTACCAAGTTTGTTCAAATGGTGACCCAGGGGTCACATTTGGCCCCACCCCGGGGGTCACAGTTTTACATAGGCTTGTATAGGGAAGAACTGAAAAAAATATTCTTTTTTAATTTTTTTTTTTTTTTTTTTTTACTTTCTTTAATTTTTTCATTTTTTTTTTCTTTAATTTTTTAATTGATTTTTTTTTTCTTTAATTTTTAAATTTATTTATTTATTTTTTTCATTTTTTTTTCATTATCTTTTTAATTACTTGACACTTACTTTAAAATTTCTTGTCGGCGCTACTCATCCTTAATGCCTTGTTGAATTTTGACGAAACTTGGCAGGAAGCATCGGTAAGATGTCTAGTTGTGCATATCACGCTTTTGTTCCAGTTCGCTGATTTTTGACGGAGTTACGGCCCTTTGACATTTTTATTTTAAATTTTTTGTCGGCGCTACTCCTCTTAAACGGCTTATTGGATTTCTACGAAATTTGGCAGGAAGCCTCAGTATGATGTCTAGTTGTGCAAAGTGTGGTATATCAATGAAATCTTGGACAATTTCGAAAACCAGCTAGATCTTGTTAGTAATAACAGAGTTATGGCCCTTGATTTGTTGAAAAATGCTATATTGTATTTTCCTTTGTTCAATCTATAGGAGAAGAGAGCTATATCTAGCTATATCTAGCTATATCTATCTAAATCTATAAGAGCTGTTTTAGCCAGTAGAGCGTCCACAGGCCCTCTTGGGCCTCTTGTTTTTATTTTGAAACAGTAGAGCATCCATAGGCACTCTTGGGCATCTTGTCTGAATCTTACACTGCTTAAAGTATCTCTTGCTATGTATTTCATATAGTTCAGATAATTTCAGTTTTTATATCTGCTTATGCTATTTCTAGGGATCTATTTATAAGGTTATCACTGCAGTAGTTTAGGAATTACAATAGTTTGTATATTTCAGCACCTGAAAATAAATGAACAATGTTTCCATCACTTAATATGAGTTTATCATGTACTCGTGTAATGTTTGACAATTTATTTCCCATTTTGATTACAGCTTGCGAAAGATACTATCCATGAGAAACTTGATTGGGGTGGAAAAAGTCAGACAGTCATTTATAAGAAACACGGCGGTCTTTTGGTTAACTTTCGTGTCAGTCCAGAGGCACCAATGAAGGTAATATTGTAATGTTAAATATTAGAGTGTAAATTTACACATGTAAATTTGACATGAATTTCTCGTTTCAGCGACAAATAACTAAAATGAGTGTTTCAAAAAATACAATTCTGTCTGTTTTTTGTTGAGCTCGTTCAATGGCACACTTTAAAAGTTTGGATTAAAATAAAACTTGATTTTATGCCACCTACAGCAAATGGTGCATTTGTACATCCTGAAAATGTTAAAAAACGTTATCTCTACCTTCAGCAGTTTTTATCAAGTCTTCACCAAGCTTAGTCACAATATGTATGGGCACAATTTCTTGACCAAGTTCAAAACCAGCTTCATCGGCCAGTTAACTCTGGAGTTATGGCCCTTGCATTGTTAAAGTAGGCAAGGACATTCGTGTCCTACAGGCACGTTTCTTCAATTTTATCTAATATGTATATGGTTCTGCAGTCATGTTTTATTATATCCTCACTTTGAGTGGATGCTAATTAGAAATTATGCTGTCCATACGTTCTTTTGCAGGTCATATATGACATGGTATGCTTCTTGTTCCCTGCAGAGATACTTCCACCTAAATTTTTCTTAGTGTCGGACTGTGGGACGGAATTTACCATAGATGGGAAAGAAAGGGCTGGGGAAGCACCAAACTGCCTATTTATTGACGAACAGGTTGGTTCATTATTAACTCACTTGTTTAGAAAATTTAAGAGGGTGAGCTATTGTGATTGCCCTTCTTCTGCTTTATGTCTGTCCACAATTTGCTTTGAATGATATCGCCCCTAAGACTGATTGACCAATTACCATAAAGAAGCATCCATGGATGCATCTTTTTGTAAATAAATCGATATACTTTTGGGGTTCTTAACAATATCAGAAAATGGACTAGTGCATAAAGAGGTCAGGTTCCCATGGATCCAATAGGAAAACATTTAAACCTTGACATTTATTGTTCTGGTCAGGCTTAGGCGAGCTGACCAGAGCCATGTTGATCATATTGTTTTTGTTTCTTTGCAGTGTCTGTTATTCACTAGCCAAGTATTTGTTTAAAAATATTATTTCTTCAATTAATCTGATGCTTTCTTTCATCAGAGGTGCATTGTGTTAGCTTTTTAAATCTACACCCAAACATGATAAGGTATTGCTACTTCCTTTTTAATTACCCCATCTCAATTTTTATTAACCAAATTAGTTTGTTACGTGCATTTCACTTAATTTCTGTTTTTTTTCCAGGAATATACTATGAACGACACCCTTACCAATTATGATGAAGTGTTCCTGGGGAAAGAAGAATTCTGTTGATTAAGAAAGCTTTTTTAAGAAATGCTCAACACCTCAAGCAAGTTCGAAAACCTCACCGCAGTTAATGGCCCTTGATTTGGTGAAAAATGACATATTTTGCCTTATGAACACTCTAGCATCTTCATTTATTATTTGATCTTCACCAAACTTTACCAGCTTGTTAATATCGACGAAAGCTTAGACAAATTCAAAAACCAGCCAAATTGGATTAGTAACACCAGAGTTACGCCCTTGATTTAATTAAAATGCTGTGTTTTGCCTTGTTAAGACGATATGGCCTTCATTTTGCCGGATATCAAGGAAACGTTGCAGGGATGACCAGTATCAAGCCTAGTTGTGCATATTGTCACTGTGTTCCAGTTGAATGACATTTTAATGAGTTGTGACTCATCATAACAAACACAAATCTATCTGTTGACTTACTCAATACTCATCATACCTTCATTGCAAATGTACACTGACCGTGATTGTTACTATTACTATTAAAATGTATAACTATGTAGACAGCGATGCTCTGTGTAGTAATGACTGAGATACAAAATTGGATATTAACTTTACATGTAAACTTTAAAAGGCGATTCACCAATACTGAAGAGAATGGTAAATGGAAAATAAGATATTGTAAGATATTTTAACACTTGGCATATGAACAGTGAAGTCTTTTTTTCTTTATAGTGTACCTTTGATGCTTCTAAACTGTATTGATTACCAGTTAGTCACATAATTGAATAACCAGAATAAACTTTACTTTGTATGTATACAGTTTGCTTGAACCCTAAGATTCTTTGTCAACTATATGACTCACTGGTTGTTTTAATATTAGGATATGCATCAGAAATATGGGGATTTAGTAAGTCAAAAGAAATAGAGCGAATACATTTAAAATGTTGTCAGAGAATTTTTAAAGTTAAAAATAATAATTGTTCAGCATGAATTGGGTACCGTTGTATATATCACGTTATGTAAGAATTATTAAGTATTGATGTAAGTTACTTAATACTGATGTTATATTGAAAATTATTATATATCTTAAAATATATAGAGATTATTTAACTGTTGGAATCGATTATAGTGAAATGCTTCACGAGATGGTAGACTTGTTTTTCACGAACGAGCGTATAAGGGTGAGTAAAAAAACAAAACACGACTACCATCGAGTGAACGATTTCCCTATGATCGAACCCAGCAGTTATATAATCTATTACATT
This sequence comes from Cyrtodaria siliqua, assembly GCA_037043455.1. Taxonomy (NCBI): domain Eukaryota; kingdom Metazoa; phylum Mollusca; class Bivalvia; order Adapedonta; family Hiatellidae; genus Cyrtodaria; species Cyrtodaria siliqua. The sequence continues at coordinate 100,840 of JAWPHD010004921.1, forward strand.
TTAAATCGGTTTATGTATAGTTTTAACCTAAATTATTCGCTTTATTGAACATTATCGGCGGATGACGTCGAAGTCAACAACACTATATTGACATCATAACTCTACGTCACAGTTAGTTATTTTTGTGTTCGAAGTTGGTTCTTAATATTTAGCAAGTACGAATATTCTTTCACTGAGAAATTCCGATCTTTCACCCAAAGAAATGTAATAAAGGCGTTTTTCATTGGTCTAGAAGCTGTCACGTGTGATTAAATAGTTTTGACCATTCTGATTGGAAATATTCCGACTGTGCAATAGTTCATCACGTGACTGTGCAATAGTCTATTTAGCGTGCAATAGTACATCTGCGTCACTGACGCGCTTGTTTACAGCAGCAGATGACAGACATACATTGTGTACACGGCTCACACGTCAAATTTACATTTTATTAGTGAAAAATCAAAACTGTTACATTTTATAATATATAAAAAAACACTATTTAATTCCTTAGAAGTCAATGGATTAGAACTATTTATACTCGGGAGTGACTACTAACCCTTGAAGTCATGTAATAGTACCCTTCTCTGATAAATAGTTATAACCATTGACTTCTAAGGCATTAAATAGTTGTAATACTATGCATACAATATAATAGGAAGACTACTGGATGGATTTTCATGAAACTTTACATGAATGTTGCCCATGATGTCTAGTTGATCCTAGCAAAAATTCACGTTGATGTGAAATCCAAGATGGCTACCAAAGCTAAAAACAAATTTTTAAAGGAAGTTTGTAGCGACTACTTCTTGAGTGATATTGATATGGGACAATTTCTAATAATCAGCATGACATGATGTTGGTCCTTGTCGAAAATCGTTTTGATTCAACGTTAAATATAGCTGATAGTGGCCATCTTTGTTTACATAGAGTTATATATAAAAAAATTGTAGCGAGTACTCCTCTGAAACTACTTGATGGATTTTCATGAAACTTCACAGGAATGTTGCTCTTGATGTCCAACTGATCCTAGCAAAATTCAGGTTGGCAAGACATTCAAGATGGCCGTCATGGCTAAAAGTAGATTTAAAAAAACTTTGTAGCACCTACTTCTTGAAAACTATAAGTGATATTGATGTGGGACATTTTCTAAAATGGTCCTTTTTTTTGATTCAACATTAAACATGGCTGCCAGCAGCCATCTTTGTTTACATCGAGTAATGTAGTAAAAACTTGTAGCGACTACTCCTCTTAAACTACTCGACAGATTTTCATGAAACTTCACATGAATGCTGATCTAGCTATCAAAACCTGTCAGTACACCTTCAAGATCAATGACCTCTTGTTTACAGTAGCATTGATTTTTATGCCCCGCCATGAAAATGGCATATAGTGTTACCTTTGTCCGTCCGGACATACGTCTGTACGTCCCGTTTTTACATTCAAGTTTTTTTATTAAGTCAATTTTTCAGATGCCAAAAGCCGTACAGTTTTCAAACTTCATACACGCATCTGTATGGCAGCAATATGTTCCTACCCGAATCACGTAGATATAAATTACATTCAGGCTTTACTTACTTTTTACACTTTGATAATTTACATGAAAGTTTTTCATTAAAAATTGTTTGCATCAAAGTGTTTTGTTAAGTCCATTTCTCCAACACCACTTTAAACAAGCAAAACTTTACAGATGTTGATAACTACACGACAGTGATGTGTTCCAGTGAAAAGTGGGCCAATATTAATTACCTTGACCTATCTTTGGCTCTTTGTTAATTTACATTAAAGTTTTACATTAAACTTTTTAGCTCAACTGATCTAAGATCAGCAGATTTGATCAGCAGACTTTATGCCATGGTACGTCGTCCGTTTGCCTGTCTGTCCGTCTGTAAACTTTTTTTTGTGGTGACTACTCTGAAACTACTTGACAGATTTTCATGAAGTTTCACTGGAATGTTGCTCTTGATGTCTAGTCGATCCTAGCAAAAATTCAGGTCGGCCGGAAATTCAAGATGGCCACCATGGCTAAAAATAGATTTTAAAAATGCGACTTTGTGGTGACTATTCTCAAAAACTGTAAGTGATATTGAAATGGAACCTTTACCAAAATGACTGCCGCGACATGTAGTGTATCCTAAACAAAGTTCATTGTGATTTGGATGTCAAACATGTCCACCAGTGGCCATCTTTGTTTACATAGAGTTATAAAGGAAAAACTTTAGCGACTACTTCTTTGAGACTACTTGAAGGATTTGCATGAAACAGAGATGTTGCTCTTGATGTCTAGTTGATCCTAGCAAAATTTCAAGTAGGATGAAAATTCAAGATGGCCACCATGGCTAAAAATACTTCTTGAAAACTATAACTGATATTGATAAGACTTTTTCTAAAATGATCAGCATGACATGATGTTGGTCCTTGTGGAAAATTATTTGATTCAACATGACTGCCAGCGGCCATCTTTGTTACATGGAGTTATATAGAACTTGTTTACATCGAGTTATATAAAACTCTTGCAGCGACTACTCCGAAACTAATTGACAGATTGTCATGAAACTTCACAGGAATGCTGACCTAGCTATCAAAACCTATCAGTAGAGCTTCAAGGTCATTGACCTCTTGTTTATGAACTCAGTTTCTCAGATACCAAAAGCAATAACATTTCCAAACTTCATACACACTTAACATCTGTATGACAGCAATATGTTCCTACCCTAATCAGGTCAATATAATTACCTTGACCTACTTTTTACACTTTGTTAATTTACATTACAATTTTAAATTGACGTTTTTAGATAACCTGAGCCAAAGGATCAATGTTGGGATCACTTCGTCCGTCGTTAAATTTTGAATTCTCAGAAACTGCTTGGCAAATAAAGGGGGAGGACCATTGAATTTACATTTCAGCCCAGAATGCCATCACCACTTTCTTTTCCGACCAATAACTTTTATATTTATCATCTGATCTAGATGAAACTTTGGGACATTGTTTATGGCCATATTATCTGGGCCAAGTTTGATTACCAGTCAGATCAGTTATCATGCCAGAGTTATGGCCCTTGGATTTTGAAAATGGAAGTGCTTTGCAGTTATTACAGTTACCTCTCAATAACTGTAACTTATAATCCACTCTTGATGAAACATGGGGACAAGGTTAACGGCAATAATATCTTAGGCATGTTTGATAAACAGCCAGATCGCAACTGGGGCATCGTTTTCTAGGTTGACAAATGGTAATGACATTTTTCTGAATGCATGGAAGAGTTATGTAACTTGTCTGGCCGACTGAAAATACCTAATCCATGTTGGAGAAGGTATAGCTGTAATAGTTCATTTTTGGAGTCTGGCTTGACCCCTGACATGCTGATTTAAATGCAACGCTTTACTGCAATCGAAGGTCAAGTGATGATAATAGGTCATTGTTTGTGTTTTTAAAATATCTAGATGAGCTAAAAAATATAAAACAAAGGATGTATTTTTATTTTTAATACATCAGCAAGTTTTGTACATTAATGGTAACTTTTTTAAAATCATAATTATAGAAATTGCTTGGCCCAATTTGATCCAAATCCATTTGAATGGTGTTTTGTCATTTTAAGCAGATATCAGGCCATATATTATGGTCGATATTTTTGTGGTAGAAGCAGACCACACAGTTTTTCCTAGGTATAACCAGTACTGCATACCTCCCGCCATTGGTTAGAATTGACACTTTTTCATGACAAGTTGAGTTCCCAGTGAGATGCGAACGAGTTTTAGATGCAGCGTATTTCCGGCCACGGAAGCATTCTAATCTGGAGTACATTGACATAATTACCAAGTGGTCAAGATCGGATTTGGATCAGATTGGCTTTCCACACAACAAAAAGAGCAAGCACAATTTGGTGATAAACAGGTCTTAATCTCGGACCAGTGACTGTACATTCAGTGAGCATATGATGTATGAAATGAAACGTTTAACTACAATTAGGGCATCAGCAGTTTAATTCATTTTAGGCATATTCAATCACAGGTATTTTAAGAAACCGTGAATACATTTTTAATTTTAATCGGCACACATGCATTATATGACTTGAACACCTGAATAGTTTTGATTAATATTTTCGTAAGGTAAATTTATCAGGTGGGTTAGTTTCTTTAACTGGAAATCTATGTATAAAAAAATGAGGGTTTAAGGCGCACCAATGCATGAAAGGTTATATGGCACCTAACAGGAATGAAAATGCCAGGCTCATCCTCAATTTACATCGAGATACAATATGGAGAATGGGCCTAAAACCGTCTCACCTGCAGAACTGCAGAGTTGCTGCAAATACTACTATAGACACTCCATTTACGCTGGAGCCACATTTGTTGTTTTTCAGCGACTGCTCTAGTGATTTGAGCGAGATGGCACATGAAACAATGCAGGGGTCATGATGAAGACCTTGAATGAGCATGATCAGTGGCTCTATTTTTTGCCGGGGAACCACACGGGGCAACCGTTTAAAGAAAAAATATAAAACTTACACTTAAAATCATTAATAGTACTCTGTATCTGTATATGACAAACAAATTACATTATAAAAGCAAACATTTAAGATGCAAAATTTGTAGTTTGAGTTGCACTATATACATTTGAAAAAGCATCAAAAAGGACAAAATTATCGACTGTCTTTTGCATGCTAGTATATACTGTAAACACTTCGCTGGTCTACTGAAAAACCGGACTGCTATATTAAAACAAAATTACAAATTAGTTGCCAAAAATGATAAAAAAGTGACACTCATCAAGACTGCAAAATTTGAAATGCTTTTTCTTTTCTTATTACTCAACCACGAAACAGAAGACCATGAAATTGACCCTCGTATACCGATGAAGAACCACATGTTGCATTTTCAAACTTTATATTTGCAACATTTCCGTTTCTCAGCAAAATTGTAAAGGAGGAAATACATTCCCTTCCAAAAAAAGTTGACTGAGCCTTTGGTTTCAGGACTATAGTGTATACAGTGTTACATCGGACATTAAAATAGTTTTTCAGTCGAACAGTTTTGAAAATGTCATCACTCGAAAAATCCACACGACAAGAACTCTCAGTCAGCAGTTTCTTTGATGTAGTCAAAAATATTGACAAGTGAAAGAACATTGATGAAGATGGGACACCATACACACCTACAGCCTTCAATTTCAAATCTACATCTGACTTGAATTGGATCCTATCCCCATTCAGTTCATCAGAATTCCAAGAATGGTCCTCTGATACTCTATAGGACCTCTGCATATACAAGTCGGAATCTAGAACAACATTCCTACCAGACAAACACACATTGGACATTTCACTTGCAGGATACGACAATGAAGACAAATACAACAACAGTTTATTTTGTGATTCACTGCACAAACACTTGTGTTTCACACACTCTGACACAAAGTATTCGAGACTCATTGACATATAACAAATATATTTTGCACACAATGACAACAGTTCATCATTGTCGACAGATTCCACATAAGACAACAAACAGGTAAAAAGAAATTCCTCATGGACACTTAATGACGTACGTTTAATAATTTCCAATACCAATTCTTCTGACAATGAACAGAAACCATCACTAGCCGACACAGACTCCTCACAATATTCATCAATAAAATTAAAGCAAAACCTGCACAATTCAACACGACCATTCCCATGCGCAACTACTAAAATTGTAAAAACATTGCGAATATCCAAACTCCGTCTCAAAAAGAGTCGCATTCAGCCACAAAGTCATCTATTCCATAATAAACGGCGCATTTCAGGTATGATTCTACATTTTCCTCTGACAATGGACAAGGGATTCCATACATAAACTTTACAACACCAATAACACAGTCATCCTCAAACTGATCACAACACACATCTCCACTACTTCCTGACCAGTCATCTCTAAACTTGCTCTCAAAGAAACTACCATTCAAACGCAAAATCAAACTGTGACAATTAAACACACATCCAGACCTAAGCTTTAATTTAACATCACAATCCCTCTCATCCTTCAATGCAACCTGCAACTTTTTAGTTAAATCACACATACTCAAATCTGAGATAAAATAATTTTTCTGATGAACAGTGATTCTTTACAGTACAAGTTAGCAAACCTACTTCTTAAAATGAATAAAAAGCGAGTTTTAGCTTTATGAACGAATAATATTTTAACTGAATCACAGTTTACTCATTATATATATAAATACATTAAATACACATATATGCTCTTTTAAATTCACTACTTATATATGTGTTAATATATGTGCGGATGAATATGCATATAGAGAGAGATATATACAATTTTAACATTTATACATCTGTATTTGTACAGTCGCGGTTAATGAGGCTATCCAGATTGTTTTACCAGATATTTTAAGTTAGTACCGTATGTCTTTTACACATTTTAAGTAATTGTTTTACATACTATAATATATATTAAATGCAAGTATTATACTAGTATATATATTAAATGTAAATACTCATTTATCTAGAGATAGTACATATAATCAGTTGTTGTATTATATATTAACTCTGACTGAACAAAACTGTTCAGTTGAACATTTGATGGAATTTTTATAATGTATGTAGATATAATGAGATTATTGATTTGAAATATATGTGTTTTAAGTGTCTCATAGGTCGTTATTACGGCCGAGTATAGAAGTTTGTTTGTGTAATATTTGAATATGTAACTTTTATGTGTGACACTATAATAAACTATTAATGTCTAAAGTCATCTCAGTGTTTTTGTTGAGTCGTCGAACCCTGTTGTGTTCCCCCAGAGTAGTCCTGGAAGGGAGAAATAAAAATGCATCACTAAAATTTAAATATGCCACAAAAGATAGTCACCATATATACTTGCAAATACATCATGCAAAAGTAGAACTTTCAAATTTCAAGACCTATTTTAAAGTGTATAAAAAACTGCAGTAGTTGAAAGAATAGTCATACACCTACATTAATGCTTTATTTTTTCTCTACTTGAAACATTAAGCTTTTTTTTTTATTTTCAATTTATTACTTTATTGAAATATCTTCATTTGTAGTCAATAGGACAATTTAAAGCAAAAGGGCCACTACCTATTCTGGGCCAAAATGACATTTAGACAAAAAATATTTCTACACCCGTGATAACCAAGGATCGGGTGCCATATGTTGATCTCATTTTCTGTCTGTTCGAAAAAAAAAGTCTGATCTCTGGCTAGTATTTCTGATCTGATCATCTTCAAACTTTATCAATGTTTGCTGGCTCAAGGCTTGGTCAAATTTGAATACCAGCCAGATCGAACTGACAAGAGTGCATTTTTTATAAGTCCAGATCAAATTGCATTAAACTATATCTGAAATTATTTGTTTTGGTTTAGGTAAAGTTCCTTGAAATAACAAAAAAACATTATTTAGTTTATTAGGTGTAAACACATCCATTCACTTAAGAGTGAAAACAAAAAGCACCAATAGTGATTCAAAAGCTGGATTGTTAACTTTACCACACATATCAAAGATGAAAAGGGGGATGTAATTTTGGTAAAGGCACGATGGAGTTATGGTGCTTGTAACACAACTGATGACCATGTATGCATGTTCAAATTAAGATTTGTATGTCAATAGGTTTTTATGACAATAAAAATTCAACCTTAATATAAGAGCAAAAGGAGGAGATTTCTGGTAAAATAGATGACAGTTTTGGTGCTTGTCACGTATGGCTGTGTAATGATAGTGAGTTTTATTGGGGTTTTACTGCAAACCAACACAAAAATGTTATAAGGCGCCAACAGGAAATAAACATTCCAGGCCGATTCTCCATTTACATCTATATAAAAATATGCAGTATGGGCCTAAAACCCGACACCTAAAGAGTTGCTGCGAATTCTAGTGTAAACACTCCATTTTTTGCTGGATTCATTATCAGTTTTCTGCCACCATTCAAGTAGCACCTGAAACGATACGGGGATGATTATGAAGACCTTAAAGGAACATTTCAAAAATGACAAAATGAAATTAATTCATGGGGAGAGGGGTTTGGGCAGGGGGGTCACCCCTCTGCCTGGATAAGCAGTGGCCGTATTATTGCACAGGAAATGATATTGATGAATATGTATGCAATATTTAAAATGGGGCTAATTTAGGTAAAATACATACCAGAGTTATGGTGCTTGTTAATGTCATATAACGTTATGTACGGACAATGAATATGTGTGCCAAGTTCCTTTTTTTTTAAGAAATGAAAACAAAAAATGAAAACAAAAACTAACCAAAATGTGTTGACGGGCAGACGGAATCACGAGACCATAAATCGACTTGCTACACAAGCACCTGAAAATGTATGAAAAGCATAGAATATATGAGACCATACTACAAGTGAGATTAAGTGGTTTCAGGAGAGTTGATAAAGTAAAAAGATCACAGACGCTGACATCGAAAAATACAGTTCTCTTATAGTTGATATGTTATTTTCTGCTGGCTTCCAAGACATGTAGGAATACAGGGTAATGATAGAGCAGACAGTGCTGCTAAAGCAGCATTAGGTTTACATATATCTAATGCTAAATTACCTTATACTGATTTTAAAAGCTGTATTACCACATTTATTCGTAACTCTTTGCAAGCCGCTTGGGATTTGTCGGTTAACAATAAACTTCATTCAATTAAACCGTTACTTGGAGAATGGCGCTCTTCTAGTAGACCTATGCGTCGAGAAGAAGTTGTCCTAGCCCAAAGCAGGATAGGACATACACGTTGTACTCATTCATATTTATTACAAGCTGAACAATTACGAGAATGTATACCCTGCTTTGCGTCGTTAACGGTAAAACACATCTTGTTGGAATGTGTAGACTTTGATCCTATGCGTCAAAGGTACTATTATGTTAATACTATGAGTTATTTGATACTATAGATTTAAGTCTTGTTTTAGATTTCCTAAAAGAAATTGGACTATATAAATCATTATAATGTGTTCTTATATATAGTTACTTGTTTATATACCCGTTGACGAGCATTTGTTGATTTACATATATAGTTTATATTACTACCATATCATCATTTATTTTTAACAGTTTTATCTTTATATATTTACATTAATTTTTAATTACAACTTAATTTCTTCATCTTTCGTCGGTTTTTGCGCACAATATGACCTATTTATGTGTCGACATGCCGTAAAACACCATTCATTCATTCAATACAATAGCTCACCCTGTGAGGACTATGCTAGTATATATTAAGGGGCCATAACTCGGGCATTACTGGTGTGATCTGCCTATCAAACTCAACCAAGATATTATGAACCATAAACATTGTTTTACTTCATCTTCAACATGTGTTATGATGGTCGATTTGCATTGGTGGAGGCAGACCACCCACATTTTCCTAGGTAGAAGCAGTAAAGTGTAACTCCCGCATCTGTAAGAATCAAAGCTTTCTCACAAGTCCAGCTCCAAGTAGGATTTAAACCCGCAGCTGTAGAAGTGAGGTTTCAAACTCGGCATCTTTACCATCCCGGCCACGCTTATGTACGAGGTCAAGCAGTAAACTTGTTGTGAGTTCAACATTAACCTTCCAAAGACCCTGATCTTATTTGTGTTTGTTTTAGCTTTTGTTGTACATTGGCTTGTTTAATATTGTAATGCATATGTGCCTCATCTCTAAAATATTGAGTCAGGAAGATAACATTAACAGATGAACGGACACAATTCTTGGTAGGGCAACTCAATCAGTGCAGGGACTAAGACTTGGCAACTCTGGTCTGGTCGATTCTACATGGGAGTGAAATAATTCCAAGTCATGCGTCAGCTTCCAAATCAATATTTAATTTTTCAATTATTCAATAATAATTAATAATCAATAATTTATTAAATAACAATCACCAACAGGATAACAAGAAATATGCATTCTATTTCATAATAAAATTCATTGGTTGTAGTAAAATACAGGGCTGATGTTAGTGCAGTACAACAATATTAAAACATTTCTCAAAGTGTGCAAAAATCACCTTGTTTATTAATTGTTATTTAATGTAGTTTTCTAGCATGGAAAATACCATTATAAGTCTGTATTCACCCAAATGCTGTTCTGCTCTTTTGAGTCAGTCTAAGACAAGTATCACATAAACATCTCAAGTACAACAAGAGGTGTCTGAGGGCAGTCAAGCTCGACCTTGAGTCTGAGTCGAAACATTGCCATAATTCAGCCAAACTCCTCATAAGAGTTACAGTTTTCTTCTCTATGATAATGAGTTTTTCATTGCATGGTGAATACTTGAAGTGAGTCAAATAAACCCATCCATGTGTTAAAGAGATATGAAGTTACAAGCATTAACATTTCTAAAGTAAACAAGAGGTCAATGACCTTGAAGCTCTACTGATAGGTTTTTGATAGCTAGATCAGCATTCCTGTGAAGTTTCATGAAAATCCGTCAAGTAGTTTCAGAGGAGTAGTCGCTACAAGTTTTCATTATATAACTCTATGTAAACAACATGGCTGCTGGCGGCCATGTTAAAGGTCAAATCAAAATAATTTTTGACAAATCACATCATGTCATACTGATCATTTTAGAAAAAGTCCCATATCAATATCACTTAGAGTTTTCAAGAAATAGTCGCTACAAACTTGACTTAAAAATCTATTTTCAGATTTGGCGGCCATCTTGGATATCACATCAACATGAATTTTTGCTAGGATCAACTAGACTTTATGGGCAACATTTCTGTTTCATGAAAATCTATTCAGTAGTTTTAGAGGAGTAGTCGCTACAAAAAAACTTTACGGACGGACAGACGGACACCGCACCACGGCATAAGCTCTGCTGGTCTCTGATGAGTAGAGCTAAAAAGTGCATAATCCAGTCAAAATTCCTAGTTATGGTTCTTATCTCCAAGAGTTCATGTTTTCCTGGTTAATATTTGTGGTGAGTTTCATCAGGGGTTAGAGAGATATCTGGTTAAAGGCATGAACAGTTCTAATTCGAATAAAGGACTAGAATTCAGACAAAATTCATCAAAAGAGCTATGGTTCTTGTCTCTTTAATTTCATCTTTTTCATGGTAAATAGTTGTTGGTTTATGAGATATGAGTTTACCGAGAAATTTTACTTAATGCCATCACTGATGCCAGGGTAAGCAGTATAGTGTATCTTTATTTAAAAAAAGGTGTTAAAAATTATCTGCAATCTTTGAAAAATAATCTGTCAAAATAATAAACATGTGTTTTGAACAGGCCATGCTATTCAATTGTTCTGGTGAAGGAAGGTGAAGTCTTTCCATAATCTCCTCAGCAACCTGTACAAAATCGTTGTCCAATTCCAGGTATTCATGTTCACAAATGTCCTTGAGAAGGTTAATGTCATTTCTATCCACAGCTGTAATGAATGACTGTACACCTGAAATATTAAGCATTGAATGGTATCATGTCACAAGACACTTTTTTATTAATTAAAGTTTATTTATAGGATCTTTTTTGGCAGACGTTTTGACTCATTAAACATAGACATTATTTCACACCTAATTGCATGCATAAAACATCCAATCAATGACATGAGCATAAAAATAAATATTTTTTAACTAGAATGGTGTTCCACAGAACTCTTGTGTCACGTGCCATGTACTTATTTCAGCAAGGACAATTTTACTAGACAGTTTGAAGACATGGGGTGCAATCCTTCAGGAATTATGGGGTATATTTTTCCCCCAATTGTTAAACTTTATGAAAAGCATAACTCTAAATTAGCTATAAATTGATAATGCGGAACAGTAACAAGTTTCATGAACACAGGTTAATATTTTGGTAAAATATGACTTTTATGAAAAGGGGCATAACTTCTGAAATCAAATTCAGATTAAATGGACATGTTCACTCTATTGCATAATTGATAAAGAACTTTATCACATAACATGCAGTGGGAGTGTAATAACACCAATATTTTCGATATTCCACTAGTGGTATAACATAATGTTAATGATGTCATGGACGTCACGTTAATGTACGTTTTCTGACGTAATAAGTTATGTGATAAATAGAATCTAACATTCGTTCTCATTCATTATTGAATTTATTAAACTCGTTAGCAAAAACGATATAATGCTCGGCAAGAGCCTTGCATTATATCATTTTGCCAATTCGTTTAATAAATTCAATAATGAATGAGCACTCATGTAAGATCCTTTATTTTTAACGTTTAATGACCATTGGTCAATATTTTGCTAAATTATGAGCAAGGTTAGATTGCAGTTTAAAGTTTTATAAAAAAAGGGGCATAACTCTGTCATAATGAAAGTCAGAGTTATTGGACCTGGGTAACAACGTTCCCTGAGGTAAGAATTGAATTGGGGTTTTAAGGCGCACCAACACATGAAAGGTTATATGGCGCCTAACAGGAATGAACATGCCAGGTTCATCCTCCATCTACATCGAGATAAAATATGGTGAAGGGGCCTAAAACCTTCTCACCCTGAACTCCTGAGGTAAGATGAAGATGTGTGTGAAACTTTACGAACGTATGTCAAATACTTTTCAAGTTATGTCCAGGGTTAGGTTGCAGGTTGAAGTGTCTTGGACGATGACGGACAAAATGATCCTTTCGTGCATGTAGTGTATGCTATGCTGTATGTGTATACCAAAAAGGGACCAGAAAGTTAAATTCTGCAATGTGAGGTTACGTTATTCGACAAAAAAAGGATATCATAACGTTCGAATATAAACAAAGAGGTTGCTTCCAGGGTTATATGAAGGGTTCTTTGTGAACTTAATACATGTACGATGTCTTGTAACATTCTTCTTTTTTTCTTATCGGGGGCGTCCTTGGCCGAGTGCTGAGAGTCTCTGACTTTAAATCATTTGCCCCTCACCACTGTAGGTGGCTTCTACGCAGGTGCCCGCCCGTGCACGAAAATTGCCCGGAGGAGCACCTGGGGTCTTCCTCAACTAGTGGAATCAAGGAAGACCTTAGCTGTGGATGAGACTATAAATTCCAACTCAATTCATTTTTTTCTTATCTACATTCTATCAGGGTTCGTATAAATCACGCTGTATTCCAAAATATGGTTGTTGTTTCTACCTGTATATGATAGTATTGATTTATGACTTCATATTTAGCATTTTATGCATATCGACTCTATAAACTAGAACTATCACTGAAGGTGATGAATACCCCCGATCAGTTGTTATGAATATATGAAGTTTAGGAACAACCCGTTCGAAACCGTTTGAGGAATACAAGTAATACAAATGTGTTACGTGACGCGATGGGTCGCGACGTGACAGGACAATTTGTTACACCCAGTACTGGACGTTACGGACATGATTCCTATATAGCCCCCATTTTAGATTGTGAAAGCGGGATTATAAAAAGTATACATAGTGTTACATTTCAATTAATAATTTGAATAATAGTTTACCCGATAGAAAATGTATGAAACTCCCTTTTTAGACAATTTAATGTCTTTAATGTTTTTGGTGATAAAAACATATTTCGCTGGTTTGGAAACAAACGTGCTTTCTTTATTTGGCGACTGCAATTTTGTATTTGCAATTTTCGGATTTTAAAGATTTTCAGCAAAACTCTTTATATTAATAATAATGGATCATAAAAGTGTGTTTCTTGCAACACCTTGGACTTTCATTTTTTCATAAAGATTACAACTAGCAAGTTATGTTGAAATGTTGAAGAACATCAAATAGTAGCACTATCTTCTGCGTCAGATTACTAATATGTGTATTTAACATGGTTCTAATATTTGATGTTCTTCAACATTTCTTAACGTAACTCGCTACATGTAATCATTGTACCATAGCTCTACTGATTTCCTTTGTTTTTGCTTATAATTTTCATAAACCTGAAGATCTAAGCCAAAACCGAGTTATAACTGCCAGTATATTTCGGCCGTGCCATAAATGACAGATTCGGCAGTTATACCATGGTCTACCCAATTTACACGTGCGTAGTTGTAATGTTTACACACAACCTGTCAATTAAAATGTCAATTACCGGCATTTAATGGCTATGGTACAAAAGTATTATAGCATATTTTTCTCGTATGCGATTTATACTCCACTATCGGGCCTGCGACCCTCGAGAAGCAGTGTAAATCGTATATACTCGAAACATTATGCTATAAATATTACTTACTCAATGACAATAGGAAAGACAGGAACATATTTGTAACAACCAAAGTTGGTATAACTCATTGCAAACTTGATTGCTTAAATAAAGTTGAAAATGGTAGAAACAATGTTACCTATAATTTCGGGACAGTGATGAAGTACCTCAGGGATGCCTGATACTACATCCCCATGTTTCTGCCTCCGGATGTTGTGGGTATTGTAGTGGTGTACAGTTTCTTGGAGTTGTTTTCTTATTAATGGCAAATAGGAATACTGCAAACATAACCTGAAAATTGAAAGCGCTGTTTGCTTTGGAAAAAAACGCTTTACATTAATAACAGTTTAGTCACTGTTAGGAAGTCTATATATGTAAAGATATAATTGTTAATAAGCTATTGTTAATTACCTGCTCAAATTAAATTTGCTGACAGTTGGAGTTAACAATAATGATGAATATGTTCATAATGATGCAGATGTTTTTTCTTAATTCTTTCTTTTAATAGCAGGACTTTTATGTATCTCTTTAAAAATTCCATTAAGATAAAGAATGTAATACCTACACGAAAAATCTTCTGCAGAAACAGAACACAATACATTTATAAATGTTATAATAACAACATATTCAGGATAGACTCTAAATCATACACTTCACTTTCCAAAAATATTATAAAAATTGATCTTTGATAAAAAAAAAAAAAGAGAAGAAAATTCACCTGTGTATGTGGTTTTCTTTCATAAAACAGCCATCACTCTCCAATCTCTGACATAAAAATAAAGGAAAAAATACTCAACACATTTCACAAATTTACTTTTAAAAGTTAACTGAAAAATGGATTATATATATAACTGAGTATAATTTCTTGGATGCATTGTATGACAACTGAATATGAATTAATAATTAACTTATAACAACGATGTGATATACATGAGATTCAACAGCAAAGTGTTATGGCTTTTTTTGTTTACTTTTTTCTTTTTAATAAGTATTTATGTATTATCACTATACATGTATTGTACTTGATATTGGGACATACTGACCGACCGCAGTCTTAAGTAAAAAATGGAGTACTAGTTCATCAAATTTTAAACATTGCTTAAAAAAATATATATATTAAAAAAGAGGACCAAAATGGACCTGAATCGCTCACCAGATGGTCTTCGCAGGCGAAAAAATTGTCAAAAAAGTTTATAATTTCATAACAGAATGAGATGACAAAATTGATGGCTATACTTTGGGAACATGACCCATAACATAATAAATGGAATTTTAATTGGGATTTCTCATAAAATTGGGGGGAAATACAGTGTATCTTTTATAATATTTTCAGTACACTAATGTCAACATAGGCATTTAAAAGCGTTTCGTTCTCAGTACTTGTCACATTAATACTTCTTTTTCTATCCCTTTTTTCTATTTTTATATATTTTTTCTTTCAATCGTGAATTTTTGTCTCTAAATTGAGGGAAAAATACATGTTTTGTCATTGGGAATATAGCCTGATAACGGCTATAAAAACACTGCGCAACATCCCAAATTCTCGCTCACGTCTTAAAGTGTTCAGGCATAGTAATTATATATATGGTAATAGGGTGAGCATTGCAATGCTTTCCAAGTTATGCCACAGGGCCGTTGTTCTATGAGGGACAGATGGACCCCAATTTTCTAAGATTATCCTGTACAACTCTTGGTAAAACTGAGACTCCTGGATCAGGGGCAGATTTGACCTCAGGGTCATCATTTGAACAAACTTGGTAGATGTAAAACTATGACCCTGTGGCAAGACTAGATTTGAACCCAGATTTGACCCCAGGGTCACCATTAGTTGGGAACCACAAGCTAATGCTACATGTAATATATAAGAGCTCTGTGCCTTGTTTTTTCAAAGAAGAAGAATCTTTTTTACACATGTAAGTGTATGCAAAACATGCAAGATCTCTCTATACAAACTTTGGACCCTGGGGTGAAGCAACAACTGTTATATTCTAGGTGTTGGCAATTATTAATAAAGAGAAACTGTCGAAAGCTGTTCAGTGGTTCTTGAACAAGATATTGGCAAAGTGGTTTCTGAGGAGGTCGTCTGAATCAAAAGTTAACGCCGGACGACGATGACGTCGGACAAATAGTGATCCCAAAACTCACATTTGAGCCTTCGCATAAGGTGAGCTGAAAAGATCATACCGTACCTTAAAATGATCTATCCAGAAATCAGCCCTAGCTTGCCTCAACACTCCCCACCATCTCTCAATGCGCTATAAATGTAACAGTAAAACATAAGCATTTTCCATAAAGTGTAAGCATAATGATACACAAGGTACACTAAAATGCTAAAACCTGTTTCAGCTCATGATCAACCATGACTTTGTTATATACATATTACAGTGTAGCACAAATATTCATGCCAAATTCATTTTCTGGGGTATTTTTATCTCATCCCAATTGAAATTTTTACTGTTTTTTTTCCCCAACTGTGGCAAATGTTTTCCCAATCAGGGAGCAGCTGTCTCTCAGAATTGTATAAAAAATGTCAATTAGTTTTTGTATGTTAAGAGAGTTCAGACCGAGAAGTCAGTAATTTTAATAAATAATGGAGGAAAATATAAATAAAGCATAGTATTGTCATATTTAATCTTTCCCAAAATGAGAAATAAGAGCCTATATTTTCCCAAAAATTCCCATTTTTGTGGAAAAAAGTCATGGCCTCAGATCTATATGAAATTTTAAAAATGTACTTACATGAAAATAATTAAAACAAGAACGCAACCTAACCTGGCTTAATTTATACAGTCGTCTGCTAATTTTTTAATGTTGAAAGCATTTCCTACATTTCAGGTTGATATGACCTTTGACCTTCTGACAAAAAAACACAACGAAACTGACCATCAAATGAAAGGGGTCGTTGTCGCAAAATGGATACTATTTGTATGACTTGTATGTATATTAGTAAATAAATTACAGTGCTTAAAATTGTTCATGGCTATTGTGCAGAATGTGTAGTTTCATATAAGGTCATTGAAACCTTGACCTTTGGCGTACTGACCATAAATACAATAGTGTTCCTCTTAAAAGTGTGACGGACAACGACAAAGCTGTTCCAAAGTGTCTGCCATGCTATGCAGGTGACACAGAAATACACATACCTGATTAGAGGTAGACTTTCCATAAATAAAACCCTTTTCTTCACTTGTTAAAGCCCTCTGTATATCTGCTACAAGTGCATTCTCAGAGCCACGGTCAGCACGCATGCGCGTAGGAAATCCTGATGAAAAGCAAAGAACCTTTTATGATAATTTTATGATCTATGTATTGTTGGTTTTTAAGCATTTAAAAGCCATTCACTTGTTGTTACCACATTATATATTTCAATTTGCATACTGCTATACAAATACAGGGCAGGAAAAAAGAAATTCTGAGTCTTATATAATTGATAAATTGTTAAAAAACGTATCTGAATTTCTACTCATCCTGCTACAATGAGCACTCGGCATGATGAGCGGACGTGTAATTTTCGTGCCCTGAAATATTTTACTGGAATAAGAGATCCTGGAGCCTCAAAGTGCTAAAATGACATAGAGGTGAAGATTAGGTTTATGCAGGGACAGGTAAAATACTTTTCTGGTGCAGGATTATTCTAAGGTTAAATATGTGTTGCATTAGGCAGAAGAGACTCCACTGTCATTGTATAATTTTGATGAAATACCAGGAGATGAATCTAAAAACTCATATCAGAACACTGGGACTACTTATTTCAGAGAGGATTGTTTAAAGATGTTCCTATAACATAAGAGTAACTCTATGTAAAAAAAATGTGAGTAGTTTCAGAGGAGATGTCGTTTTAATAAATTGCTGGCGGACAAACGAAATATTCAGTGATCACAAAACCTCACATGAGCCGAAGAGGTAAATAATGGTTATTTCATTTGTTTAAGAATTATTAACAAAAAGAAAATCATGATTGTAATTGACAGTTCCTATTTAATACATGACATTAATGGTATTACATGTCCAGAGCATAAATAGGTCATATTGTGAGCAAAAACTGTTGAAAGATGAAGAAATGAAGCATTAAAAATTAATGTCAATATATAAAGATAAAACTATTTACAAATACGGCA
This sequence comes from Cyrtodaria siliqua, assembly GCA_037043455.1. Lineage (NCBI taxonomy): Eukaryota > Metazoa > Mollusca > Bivalvia > Adapedonta > Hiatellidae > Cyrtodaria > Cyrtodaria siliqua. The sequence goes on from JAWPHD010004921.1 coordinate 119,033, forward strand.
TGATATTGTAGTAATATAAACTATATATGTAAATCAACAAATGCCCAAAAACGGGTATATTAAGAAGTAAATATATACAAGAACATATTATAATGAGAGAAAAGCCATGCCATCATAAAACTTTGGAAGTGGAAAAAAACATTTACATTTGTTGTAATATATGTAAATTTCACATGTTTCAAGTTGTGTCTTATTCTTTTTCTTCTGAATGTGCTATTGGATTACAACTGTGTTTCATAAAAAACAAAGATGGCCGCTGGCAACCATGTTTAACGTCGAATCAAAATAATTTCCAACAAGGACCAACATCATGTCATGCTGACCATTTTAGAAAAAGTCCTGTATCAATATTCTATTTTTAGCCATGGCAGCCATCCTGATTTTCCGGCCAACCTGAAATTTTGTTAGGATCAACTACACATCAAGAGCAACATTTCTGTTAAGTTTCATGAAAATCCTTCAAGTAGTTTCAGAGGAGTAGTCGCTTCAAGTATTTACTACATAACTCATGTAAACAAAGATGGCCACAGGCAGCAATGTTTAATGTCAAATCAAAATAATTTTAGACAAGGATCAACATCATGTCATGCTGATCATTTTAGAAAAAGTCCCATATCAATATCACTTACAATTTTCAAGAAGTAGTCGCTACAAACTTGTCTTTTAAAAACTTAATTTTTTGGCCGTGGTGGCCATTTTGAATTTTTTGTCAACCTGAAATTTTGCTAGGATCAACTAGACACCAAGAGCAACATTACTGTGAAGTTTCATGAAAATCTATCTAGAAGTTTTAGAGGTGTAGTCGCTAAAAGTTTTTACTATATAACTCTATGTAAACAAAGATGGCCGCGGCAGCCATGTTTAATGTCGAATCAAAATGATTTTCGACAAGGACCAAAATCATGTCATGCAAATCATTTTAGAAAAAGTCCCATATCAATATCACTTATAGTTTTCAAGAAGTGGTCGCTACAAATTTGTTTTTAAAAAACCTCTTTTTAGCCGTGGCGACCATCTTGAATTTCCGACCGACCTGATATTTTGCTAGGATCAATGAGACATCAAGAGCAACATTCCTTTTGAAGTTTCACGAAAATCCGTCAAGTACTTTCAGAGGAGTAGTCGCTACAAGATTTAATTATTTAACTCTATGTAAACAAAGATGGCTGCCATTTTCGACAAGGACCAACATCATGTCATGCTGATCATTTTAGAAATAGTCCCATATCAATATCACTTATAGTTTTCAAGAAGTAGTCGTTACAAACTTGTTTTTTAAAAATCTATTTTTAGCTGTGGTGGCCATCTTGAATTTCCGGCCGAACTGATAAGTTGCTAGGATCAAAGACATCAAGAGCAACACTCCTGTGAAGTTTCATGAAAATTCCTATAGTACTTTCAGAGGAGTAGTTGCTACACATTTTTAATATATAACTATGTAAACAAAGATGGCCACTGGCAGCCATGTTGAATGTTGAATCAAAATGATTTTCGACAGGGACCAACATCATGTCATGCTGATCATTTTAGAAAAAGTCTCATATCAATATCACTTCAGTTTTCAAGAAGTAGTCGCTACAATTTTTTTTTTTTTTTAAGATTTATTTTTAGCTTTGGTGGCCATCTTGGATTTCGCATCAATATGAATTTTTGTTGGGATCAAATAGACTTCATGGGCAACATTACTGTAAGGTTTCATGAAAATCCATCCTGTAGTTTCAGAGGAGTAGTCGCTATAAAAAAAAGCTAATTGACAGACGGACGGACGACGCACGATCTTTGATCAGTAGAGCTAAAAAAGAAGCCACTTACCCATCAATACAGCCGTGAATACAAATACCAAATGGTGCCAACTTATCATATCCATCTGTAAGAAACAAAAAAATAAATAAACAAGAGTTACAAATAGGCCTTAGATGCTCACCTGAAAAAATACAGAACTATAGTTTTTGGTTGTATCCGTATTGAAAGTGTAAAGTCCTAATTCAGAGTTCAAATAAGAATTATAAAACTGGTCTTCCAAGTAAACAAAGTACTATTACCTCTTAACAAATACAAACAAACAAACAAGCAGCAGCAGTAACTGTCAGTGTGGTTGCAACAACAGCAGCAATAAAACAAGAATTGCTCAGTGTTGACTATAAGCACTTTTCATAATTAAGAAAATGACCTATATAGAAACTATTAACAAATCTGTGACACTAAGTGAAATAGAGGCTATGGTGCTATGAAGAGAAATCTTCACCGTTAGGAAACCATGGTCGGTCAGAACGCTCCCTCTCTTTCCGTTTCTTAATGATGAAGACTTCTCTTCATAGCTTCTATCCTAAACTTAGAACCACTAACAAAAATTGTAAAAAAAGCAGCAACAACAATGAGTAAATAGGAAGGTAGGTAGCCCAGATAAAAAGTGCATGGAACTAATAATATTCCTTTTTTTAGCACCTTAATTGTTTAATATACTCTACTGAGTAGGAACCAGTAGCCAACCAGAAGTGGACATGTTATATAAAACTTTTTGATTTCCAACAAAGGTTTACAAGTTCAACATGTGAATTGATACTGATCTTCAGAAAACTGCCGTATGGCTCAGACTACGCCTTTTATTTCCTAAAAAGTGAAATAAAATTGCAATATCAGATAGTGACTCATCCAACAAATTCAAATAAGCATCACTATCCCACTCTGAAGTCAAGATAATGTAGGTGAATAACCATGTGCTTAATGTTTTTCTTGTGACAGTGGTAATTCAGTGAAGTTTATTATTGTCCATACATGAAATTTAACCCATGCAAAATTCAATGATTTCAAAGAATAAAACAAAAATGACCTACCTAAATGCCATAAAAAATTAGGGCCCTGAAATATAAAAGTATATTTCTGTTATCACAACAGTACTTATTTTATATAAAGATGACACATGTAAAAAACAACAATTAAGATATACAGATCATGCAAATATCATATTATGTCTTGTACATTTTTGACACCAGATTTTCATGAATGCATGTGAAGATATTAATTCAGGATTTGAAGTCATGACCAACTTCTCATTGTAGACTAGATCGATATCTGTGAAAAAGCCCTCATAAAAAGGGTAGCGACAGGTTTTAGTAAAATTGTTATCTTGGTGTTTTTTTGCAGAATGTTTTTCAAAATGCAAAATGTAATCAGCAAAACTGAAAAATATTTTTTATCCTGTCATAAGAATGTCTGAAATGGTTTTATGATAACAAGTACAGATAACAAAGACTTTTCATTAATACCCTGGATGTATACTGTCGTCTGCGAAGTCTCCTTCTCTTTCTTCTTTCTACACCTTCAGCGTCCAGAGCTTGGACCAATTCACGGCTGAATTTCCTGAAAGTTTTAACATGGTTAAAAACATTTGGTTAAGAAAATGCATGGAATGATGTATCTACAAATAATACATACAATTTCAAGAACACCACCTGCAAGTGCTAACTCAGCTGTAGGTTAAACAGTTTCAGAAAGATACTGACTTTAATGCAAAAATTAACCAACTCACATTCTAAGTTAAAATCGATGACAAACAAGTCTGCCAAGTTTCAATATGTATGAAAGCAAACGTGTGAGATATATTTATATTCTTAATACCTAAACATAAAATTTAGAAGTGACATAATTCTGTCAAAGATCATGACATAGTTATGGTACTTGTTAACATCATATAATGTTGTGTAAAGATAATGAGCATGTGTACCAAGTGCCAAGATGAACAAGCCTGTTAAGTTTCAAAGGTGTAGATTAACAGGTTCCTGAGATATATTAACCTTAACATAAACCTAACCAGAAAAACTGACAATGATAACTTCGTTGTTTTCTTCCAGAAAACAGCCGAGCTAAAAATCTTCTAAATAAATAATACAAAATTAACACAATCTATTTAAATCAGACATGTAAGACCATTGCAAACAACAATAAAAAACTTCTTGTCTTTAATATTTTACAATAATTAAACAGTTTAGGTTCTGAAGACTCTTCAACTATAATCCTATACAGGCAATCTGGATCTAATACACCTTGCCTGAGCCGCTAGAATTTAAGAGCAATTACTTCAACAAAGTAAATTCTTTCAAAAACAGGCTAAAAGACACTTGCCACAAGATCTGCACAAGTTCAGACCATCAAACTAATAAAAAAAAAGAAGAAAAAAGAAAGAAAAAGAAATAACAACAACAACAAAAACACAATATAACAACAACAAGGAACCGGAAGTGTAAAATAAACAACATACTAGACTGGGAAAACAATATCTAAATGGGATAATAGCTAAATCTAAGAAACCAACGGTTTAAAAATGGCTTCGACAAATTATGAACAGTATGAATCTGTTATGAATATGTTATATGAATATCATGTTACATTACCAGAATTCGTCTAAGTTGCTCACACCCTGCTACACCATTCTCAATTTCATTCTGTATGAGAAAAGAAATATAGGATATTAGACAGGTTCCAATTTCATATTTAAAGATTTAGAAAGGACTAGGTATGACAAGGGACAAAATTGGCCCCCAATATTGAAAGTTTTAATGCACAAGTTTTGAATATTTAGTTTAGCTACAAATGAACTGAATCAATATTAAAACCCATTACAAGTACGCTTGAAGGCTCTAAATGAGTTTAAGAGCCTCACAAACAAGGCCTTTTCTTTCCAAAAAATACATTTTTATTAATTTTCAGCAGTTTTCAACCAGTTTTTGGTCTTGGAAATACAGAGCGTACCCTCGAGCACAGCTGCTTTTATGTAGAAACAGCTTATTGATAGGGATGCATCATCAGCCAAAAAGCTGGGTGTGCTCGGAGGTGCCGTCTATATTTTTAGGATCAAAATCTTTCCCAGAAAGGTCCAAAATCTACCAAATAAAACACAATTAACAAAAATGACATTGATTGAGACCCTGTTAATTCTTCTAGATAAATAAAATAAATAAAGATATATTTTGAAGATGTATGTAAGATGCATTTTGAACATATTGGGGGCCAAAATATCCCTTATCATACCTTGTCCTTTCTTATGAGTTCATTTTTTAATAGCCTTTTTTCATAACTCTTATATAGAATGGGGACAAGTTTAAGTTGCTTATTATTTTCATAAACCAGTCAAATGTGTAAAAAAAAAAAGCAGGAAGATTAACATAATAATGCCACCGCTTCGGACAAACATTAGCAACAAAATGCTATGTGAGGTCATAAAATCAGGTCCATTAGTGCAAAAATGTGACAATGTCATACCCTTAAATAACATTGGATATCAAGAGTGTTTGAGATTTTTTTCCCAACTAGTCACCTGTCATGTGCTTATTTTAAGTTATGGCCACCTTGGAAAGCTGCAGGTTAACCTTTATGAAAAGGGGCATAACTCTGCCAAATATAAAGACAGAGTTAATGCACTTGTTTACACTTGTTTACCAACAGGATGAAAAACATTCTGTAAATTTGCAACATCATGCCACAGGACATAATGTGACGGACAGCGTAATTCCTAGAATGCCCCTACTTTGTGAGCTTTACAATCTGGAGGGTAATAAGACTATTATCAGTTTAAAACTTTTATAAAACTGACTTCTTTAAACATAATGTCGGAAAGTACATACCAGGGCATTTTGGAAAACTATTCCCAAGTCTCCGTATGACAATCTTCTTCTCCTCAGTCCAAGAGAGGGAATGACCTTTCTCTTGAAATACTCAAACCTGTTTCAATGAAAAGCAACACAAACTAGTTTGAAAACATCTTGTAAATAACTAAATCAAGTATTTTTTGTAAATTTGTGAACATCGGCCAAATTGTTTTGAAATGAAATTAAGTTTTATCAATGGACACAGATAAATGGAAAATGTTCATAATAATACACTTTTGTAAATCTGTGGTATTACATGATGAGAGATTTTCTTAGATCAAGGTCAAAAGCAATAACATACTCTTGTAATTTATCAATTAAAAGAGGAATGGTAATCCATTACATTTCAGAAGAGAGATGCCAGATCAACATGTTATATCAAAATAAATGTAAGCGTACAAAGAGAGATCTCTTTATTTTCTCAAACTAAAGTTATGGTTCCTGCAATGTGCACTTTGTCACATTGCCAAAGTTTCAATCCAGTCTCATTTAGCAGTTTTCAAGTTATGCACCAGACAAGAATTACAAGTATAAAATAACAAAGGGCAATAACTCTAAATTGAATAAAGACAGAATCATCGTCCTTGTGCTCTGCACTTCCTCTCACTCTATCATTTGTACAGCTGTAGAAGCAGTTTTGAAGTAATGCTCCAGACAAGAATTTTAAGTATAACATTATAAAGAGAAAACTAATTTGAAAGATCACAGTGTAATGGTTAATCCAACTTCACTTTCTCTTAATGCCCTCTATCAATGTGTAAAGTTTCATTCCAGTCCTATTATTAGTTTTCAAGTTATTTTCCAGACAAGAATTATAAATATACCATTAGGAAACGAAATAACTTTAATTTAAATGAAGACAGAGTTAGGGTTCTCACTCTCTGCACTGCCTTGCACTGCCCTCTATCGTTGTGTGAAGTTTCATTCCAGTTCCATTAGTCCATCAGGACAAGATATTCTGATGGACGGACACAAAAAGCATATGCTAGAAAATCTTAGCATCTTATTAATATATATGTTAGAACTATTACCTTATTTGACATCCATGGTCTCTGGACAAAAAATAATGCAGCAGTCGAAGTGGGAAGCCTTTTTTATGAAGCAGTTTTATTGCAGTCTTTATGTCTGAAGTATAATTATAAAAAAAGCTCTATTCACAGTAACACGTGTCCTGAAAAAATGTAGCAAAAAATCAAAGACTGTCATTATAATAACATTTCTAATGATAATACGATGTCAGGAAGTAACCTAAGTAATATGGAACTTCAATTAATAACACGGCCCTCTCCTAATATGTCATAATACCCTCTATCCCACATTTTTTCCTAAAAATGTATTTTGTAGTTTTCGAGAAATGGCAAGATCCGTATTTTGCATACTCACTGGTAAACATAAAGTTCTCTACTGTTAACATTATGAAAAGTTTTTGAGTATAACGTTTGGATACAAGTGTAAAGCAATACCTTCTGACACCATCCTTTTAGCTTGTCTCTTCAACCACACAGACTTGCACTATACAATACAAACAAATAATGTATTTAAAGACTTTCAGTTTTGTTCGTTACAGTATTTTTGTACTTTTGTTTGTTACTTTGTTGGGTTTCCGGGATTTCCTAAGCCTATTTTGGGAGTGAATATCCGCCCCCAAAATTCCCCATTTTTTAGCAAAAACATTTGAAAAGCAATACAAACAAGAAATATCACTATAAGTGACAAATGCCCCCGAAGTGACCTTTGACCTGTAAGTATGACCTTGATGCCACATACCTGGATTTTGTGTGCGACACGTCGCTTGGTTGTGGTGAGCACTTGTGCCAAGTTATTTGAAAATCCGTCCAGGCATGCAAAAGTTATTGACCGGACACGATTTGACCTCTAAGTGTGCCCTTGACCTTGGTGCCACAGACCTGGATTTTGTGCGCGACAAATGTCTTGTTGTGGTGAGCACTTGTGCCAAGTTATTTGAAAATCTGTCCATGAATGCCAGAGTTCTTGACCGGACACGATTTGACTTCTGACAACTAAGCATGACCTTGAAGACCTGGGTTTTGCACACGACACACATCGTCTTGTTATGGCGATCAGTTGTGCCAAATTATTTAAAAATCCCTGCAGGGGTTGAGACGTTACGATCCCAACACAAAATTGCATACCCGTTTTTGACCTATGAACGGCAAGCTTGACCTTGACCTTTGAGGGACAGACTTGGGAATTGCGCGCGACACATCGTCTTGTTATGGTGATCACTTGTGCCAAGTTATTTAAAAATCACTGCAGGGGTTGTGACATTACGGTCCGGACACAAAATTGCATACCTGTTTTTGACCTATGAACTACAAGTGTGAGCTTGACCTTTGCGGTACAGACCTGGGTTTTGCGCATGACACATCACCTTATTATGGTGATCACTTGTGCCTAATTAGTATAAAATCCCTGCAGGGGTTTTGACGGGACGGTCCGGACACGAAAATCCGTACCTGTTTTTGACCTATAAACTGCAAGTGTGACATTGACCTTTGAGGTACGGACCTGGGTATTGCGCGCCACACATCGTCTTGTTATGGTGGTCACTTGTGCCAAGTTATTTAAAAATCCCTGTAGGGGTTGTGACGTTATGGTCTGGACACAATATTGCGTACCTCAAGTTTGACCTTGACCTTTGAGGTAAGGACCTGGGTTTAGCACGAGAAACATCGCGTTGTTATGGTGATCACTTGTGCGAATTATTTAAAAATCCCTGCAGGGTTTTGATGTTACGGTCCGGACACGAAAATCCATACCTGTTTTTGACCTATGAACTGCAAGTGTGACCTTGACCTTTGAGGTACGGACCTGGGTATTGCGCGTGACACATTGTCTTGTTATGGTGGTCACTTGTGCCAAATTATTTAAAAATCCCTGCAGGGGTTGAGACGTTACGGTCCCAATACAAAATTGCATACCCGTTTTTGACCTATGAACTGCAAGTGTGACCTTGATCTTTGAGGTACGGACCTGGGAATTGCGCGCGACACATCATCTTGTTATGGTGATCACTTGTGCCAAGTTATTTAAAAATCCCTGCAGGGGTTTTGACGTGACGGTCCGGACACGAAAATCCGTACCTGATTTTGACCTATGAACTGCAAGTGGGACCTTGACCTTTGAGGTACGGACCTGGGTATTGCGCGCGACACATCGTCTTGTTATGGTGGTCACTTGTGCCAAGTTATTTAAAAATCCCTGCAGGGGTTGTGACGTTATGGCCTGGACACAATATTGCGTACCTCAAGTGTGACCTTGACCTTTGAGGTACGGACCTGTGTTTTGCGCACGACACATCGCCTTATTATGGTGATCACTTGTGCGAAATTATTTAAAAATCCCTGCAAGGTTTTGATGTTATGGTCCGGCCACGAAAATGCGTACCTGTTTTTGACCTGTGAACCGTAAGTGTGAACTTGATCTTTGAGGTACAGACCTGGGTTTTGCGCCCGACACATCGTCTTGTTATGGCGCTCAGTTGTGCCAAGTTATTTAAAAAATCCTGTAGGGTTTGTGACATTTCGGTCCGGACACGAAATTGCGTACCTATTTTTGACCTATAAACTGTAAGTGTGACCTTGACGGACCCGGGTTTTGCATGCGACACATCGTCTTATTATGGTGATCACTTGTGCCAAATAATTTAAAAATCCCTGCAGGGGTTTTGACGTTACAGTCCGGACACGAAAATGCGTACCTGTTTTTGACCTATGAACTGCAAGTGTGACCTTGACCTTTGAGGTACGGACCTGGGTTTTGCACGCAACATATCGTCTTCTTTTGGTGAACATTTGTGCCAAATTACTTAAAAATCCCTGCAGGGGTTTTGATGTTACGGTCCTGACACGAAAATATGTACCTGTTTTTGACCTATGAACTGCAAGTGTGACCTTGACCTTTGAGGTACGGACCTGGGCATTAAGCGGGACACATTGTCTTGTTATGGTAATCACTTGTGCCAACTTATTTAAAAATCCCTGCAGGGGTTGTGACGTTACGTTCCGGACACTAACTGCAGGCTGATGGAAGGACGGAAATTTGGACCTATGAACTGCAAGTGTGCCCTTGACCTTTGAGGTACGGACCTGGGTTTTGCGCATGACACATTGTCTTGTTATGGTGATAACTTGTGCCCTTCAGGGGTTGTGACGTTACGGTCCGGACACGAACTGACAGACAGATGGTGCGAATACTATATGCCTCCCGACCGAAACCCTTTCGGGGGCATAAAAATCCCAATGAATGCAAAGAAATATGTCAAAAAAAAAAAGCCCTGATTTGTTAAATAAGGAGTGTATACTATTTTAAATAATAATAAAAAGACAATAAGCAATAAATATATACTTTATTGTGATTATGTTATTCAGGAATGCATAGATCCGCTCTGTCAATCAAACCTATATCTGACCATGCCAGTTGACCAATTAAAATCACATGAGGTATTTACCCCATTACATAAAGCACATGCCGTCCCACAAACAAACATTTTATACGATAGAACACATGGCAATGTTTGTGGCCAAAATTTAGTTTGGACAATGGTGGGCGGGGTTTATCGATTTGTACAGATCTATGTATCAGGATAAAAAATGGTGTAATTACATTTATCACGTCAAAATATGCTTCAGAAGGTTAATCATTTTACACACTATCTTTCCCCCCAATTATAAAATGACGATTTTATGTGCTAATTTTCACAGTTGAAATGGCTCCTGGCGCCAACTCGGAAAGTTATGCAACAATGGTCAGTTGACCTTACAACATTATTTTATACTTACATAATCACTGTTTACCTATAGCATGTGGATGACACCCCTATTCACATTCTATGTGTGATCAATGGTAACAGAAATCACTGGCTATTAAGCTATAAGTCTAGCATGTATCCTTCGGCTAAATGACTGTATTTAGTTATTGAATACCTTATTTCATGTTTTTATAAACACTGGCTTGGTTTCTTCCACATCCACACAGAAAGTAATGCATTACTCGGATATCTTTTGTTTTGGTATAATTTTTGTGGTATTTTATCCCCGATTTGGTTATGTTAAAGGGCTAGCGTGGTCGTAAATTGAGAGGCAGTCTCCCAGCCATTAACCTGTCGCTTTAGCACATTTCAATGATTATTATGGGAGCTGATATCTCCAGCCACACAATATGTTAACTGACACCAGCTGGTAAAATTCTATGGTCAGTCGAATAGGAATCTGGATACAAGAATATAACTTGAGAATCACTTGGTTTCAATAGAGAAACACATTATAAAAAAAACGTATATTAATCAGACAAATAAAAACCTGGAGTGACATTTTTTGTAATAAACAAATATTAATGAAATTGGTAAATATTAAAACATGAAACAAAATCATATTCCGTTACAATGACTTTGAATAAATTAATAAAACAATACTATGCAAATCTTAGATTGCTAAATATATATTACGATGATTATAAATACTGTTGTTATGTAATTGAAAAATATTTGAAACTTAATTTAACTTACAGTATGCAGAACTCATTTATAATAAAGATACATATAAATATGATGCAGTAACGATTGTAGAAGAGGTACATATACATATATGCAGTAACAATTGTACATACATAGATGCAGTAACAATTGTACAAGAGGTACATACAGATAGATGCAGTAACCATTGTACAAGAGGTACATACACAGATGCAGTAACCATTATACAAGAGATACATACACATATATGCAGTAACCATTGTACAAGAGGTGCATACATATATATGCAGTAATCATTGTACAACAGGTACATACACATAGATGCAGTAACCATTGTGCAAGAGGTACATACACATAGATGCAGTAACCATTGTACAAGAGATACACACAGATGCAGTAACCATTGTACAAGAGGTACATACACAGATGCAGTAACCATTGTACAAGAGGTACATACACAGAGGCAGTAACCATTGTACAAGAGGTACATACACATAGATGCAGTAACCATTGTACAAGAGATACATACACATAGATGCAGTAACCATTGTACAAGAGATACATACATAGATGCAGTAACCATTGTGCAAGAGATACATACACATAGATGCAGTAACCATTGTACAAGAGGTACATACACATAGATGCAGTAACCATTGTACAAGAGGTACATATACATAGATGCAATAATCATTGTACAAGAGGTACATACACAGATGCAGTAACCATTGTACAAGAGGTACAATACACATAGATGCAGTAACCATTGTGCAAGAGGTACATACACATAGATGCAGTAACCATTGTACAAGAGATACAAATACATAGATGCAGTAACCATTGTACAATAGTTACATATATATAGATGCAGTAACCATTGTACAAGAGGTACATACACATAGATGCAGTAACCATTGTACAAGAGGTACATACACATAGATGCAGTAACCATTGTACAAGAGATACAAATACATAGATGCAGTAACCATTGTACAAGAGTTACATACACATAGATGCAGTAACCATTGTACAAGAGGTACATTCACATAGATGCAGTAACCATTGCACAAGAGGTACATACACATAGATGCAGTAACCATTGTACAAGAGATACATACACATAGATGCAGTAACAATTGTGCAAGAGGTACATACACACATATGCAGTAAGCACTGTACAAGAGATACATACACATAGATGCAGTAACCATTGTGCAAGAGGTACTCATACATAAATGCAGTAACCATTGTACAAGAGGTACATACACATAGATGCAGTAACCATTGTGCAAGAGGTACATACACACAGATGCAGTAACCATTGTACAAGAGATACATACACATATATGCAGTAACCATTGTGCAAGAGGTACACATACGTAAATGCAGTAACCATTGTACAAGGGGTACATATGCATAGATGCAGTAACCATTGTTCAAGAGGTACATATACATAAATGCAGTAACGATTGTACAAGAGGTACATATGTATATATATATATATGCAGTAACGATTGTACAAGAGGTACATATACATAGATGCAGTAACCATTGTACAAGAGGTACATATACATAGATGCAGTAACCATTATACAAGAGGTACATATACATATATGAATGAATGTCTTTATTTATTGAGGGTGACCCAATTAGTTTATACTAATCTTCCTTGGGGCCCTCTATAACAAATACATGATACCAAATACAAGAAAGGCAAAATACATAAGATATCTGTAAACATAATAACATTGTTGGTGGTGGTAGTTTGAACGATATTTACACAATAATAAGATGAGATGATATCTATATTGAGTTTAATGTTGTTTTTCCTTTATCGATTTTATGCAGCTGTTTGTAAAACTTTTCATTGTTGCACACATCTGAATGTGCTTTGGAATAGTATTCCATAAAATGGTCCCGGAATGTAAGACATGCTGCCCTTGAAAATGGCTGTATGTAAGAAAATAATTCGATAATTCAAAGGAATAAAATATTTTATTCTTGACAGCAACCATACACCAAAAAAATGCAGTAACCATTGTACAAGAGGTACATGTACATAATGCATTAACCATTTTTCCCATTCCATAACTTTTAAACATCCAGGTATACGAGTATTCAATATTGTGAAACATTCTGTCAAACTCATGCAAGATTCAAATTGTATGGTCTGTTTGTCTACTGCTCAAGGATTGGCCATAGAAAACACAGCCTTATCATAGCTGACCATCTCATATGTGGTGAAATCAGCATCCTACATGGATCATAAATGGGAATAAAAGTGTATATCTAGTAACTATTATAATTAGGTGGATTACAAAATATATAACTCTCAGTGAATTTTCCTGATAATGAACAATTAAAATGTAATGATAAAAAGTAGTCTTTATTACACAATAAAAACACTCCCCCAATCATGTGTAATGCTCTGTCGGATAAGATCTCTAAATTCTAAGCATGGTACTGACCACTCCGAACCATATCACTTAGCACCCCATGCTGTTATTTTTATGGCTTCAATTAGGAATAATATCCCCTTCACTGCAGCACATGTCAATCACACAAAAGTTCTACAGGACTACCATGCTAGCCCTTTAAATAGAACTGAATACCAATTTAACTACAGCTTGTCAGGCCAAAAAAAATCACTTTCGAAATAGTGATAATTATGCCACTACGGCTTGGAGAACTGGAATATTTAGTAATTTGTTTATACCTTCATCTCTTAATCAACTTAACACCAGATACTGTATACACAATTCAAGAGGAAACTATTAAGTTATGTTTTTCCCAGCTTAACGGTTTTAACACACTGCTTAACTGGATATTGGATGTTTTATATGTCAGAATACGAAATTATTGCAGTAACCCGAATAAGGCCAGAATAAAAATGTTTGTTTGACCGAACACAAACGGTCCAAAAATCAGCCAAACCATTTTTATCGGTCAAAATTATGATTTTTTTTTAATCATGTCCTGTTGGACCTGCAGGTTATATGTCATTGTAGAAAAAAATACCTACCTACATACCAATTTGGAAAATTTTAGGTCTGGTTAATGATAAAACGTGATCCCAATCTCTCACCTTTGAGCAGTTTTTCAGGTGAGCTTACAAATACTGAAACATGTCTCCCGTACAATTCTGACCGTCTCTCTCATGGCTTCATTAATTGCAACGGATTGGTGCTATACTGTACATGTATGTAAAAGGAAGCGCCTCCGTGGCCGAATGGTTAACAACGTTGCGTTGTAACCTTCGCTTCTCACCGCTGCAGGTTCGAATCCCACTAGGAGCTTGACTTGTGAGAAAATGTTGATTCGGATGGCGTACCGTACTGGTTCTACCCAGGAAACATGGATGGTCTGCCTCCACCATAAAAAATCGACCGTCGTATATAACATTGCATTGTGCTGAAAATGACGTAAAATACCACACAATGTAAAAACGAACTTCTTTTTAGGCGACAACCTATTTGTAATGCCACTTTGATGTGTCCGAAGGTCATGACCCTACAATTTGAGGGAATACCCAAACACACTTATGAAAATCACACACTTTCCTTTTTACCCTGCCATGTTATAGAACAAAAACATATTGATGAAACCCATGTTATATAATTATCATAAATAAATAACAATTTCAGGAAACACATGCAGCCTAGTAGTATCCCATCCAATCAAAACGAGGCTTATGTATGTGTTACCGGGTACAGGTAAATGCCAAATCTGTAGGATACGTTGAAGTAACCAATACTGGCTTATATTCAACGGGGGGGATTGTGCATGAAAAAAATGCTGGTTCACTGAGGTTTTGTCAATGCTGCTCTAAAGCAATCATTGCTCTTGGACAAGCAGGCGCATTGCGTACCATACTCAATTACTCACGTGAGTAAACTTTTCAAACGAAGGCTCAAAGAATAAAAACTCGAAAAACGTGAGCCTAAGGGGCCTCCCGGCACCTACCCCGTGAGTAATAGAGATTTTGGTCACGCTACGACCCTGACAAGACGGTATCATTATCCAATTTGTTCCAGTCGTAGAATGTTCTAACAAAGAAAGAATGTTTATAATTGTCACTATTAGCCCTGATGGGTTCAAAACCTTTTATATTGTTCACCACTTGATTTTCTAATATATTTGTTGAGACAAAGTCTTGGCATTGTTTTGCCCTGACGGTTCGCTTTGGTCTATGCCTTTTAAGTATGGTATTTAACATAATTCTCTATATTAATGGCCGGCACACATGCCCCTCCACCACCTTGTACAGGAGCGTCAGCCTCTGATGTCGCTGTCTATCTTGTACTGACGGGAGTTGGAGGTTCTTTATCATGTGGGTGACACATCCTTCATCCCAGGACTTGTAGTATCCTGTTAGGAATCTTGCAGCCGATCTCTGAATTCGTTTGAGAAGGTCAATATTGCGTTTTAGGAATGGGTCCCAGATACTGCAGGCATATTCAAGTTTAGACCTGACTTGAGCTAGGTAGGCGTTTTTCCTGCATGATTGTGGCTTCATTAATTGCAACGGATTGGTGCTATACTGTACATGTATGTAAAAGGAAGCCCCTCCGTGGCCGAATGGTTAACAACGTTGCGTTGTAACATTTGCTTCTCACCGCTGCAAGTTCGAATCCCACTAGGAGCTTGACTTGTAAGTGAGAAAATGTTGATTCGGATGGCGTATTGTACTGGTTCTACCCAGGAAACGTGGATGGTCTGCCTCCACCATAAAAAATCGACCGTCGTATATAACATTGCATTGTGTTGAAAATGACGTAAAATACCACACAAACAATGTAAAAACGAACTTCTTTTTAGGCGACAACCTATTTGTAATGCCACTTTGATGTGTCCGAAGGTCATGACCCTACAATTTGAGGGAATACCCAAACACACTTATGAAAATCACACACTTTCCTTTTTACCCTGCCATGTTATAGAACAAAAACATATTGATGAAACCCATGATATATAATAATCCTAAATAAATAACAATTTCAGGAAACACATGCAGCCTAGTAGTATCCCATCCAATCAAAACGAGGCTTATGTATGTGTAACCGGGTACAGGTAAATGCCAAATCTGTAGGATACGTTGAAGTAACCAATACTGGCTTATATTCGACGGGGGGATTGTGCATGAAAAAAATGCTGGTTCACTGAGGTTTTGTCAATGCTGCTCTAAAGCAATCATTGCTCTTGGACAAGCAGGCGCGTAGCGTACCATACTCAATTTCTCACATGAGTAAACTTTTCAAACGAAGGCTCAAAGAATAAAAACTCGAAAAACTCGAGCCTAAGGGGCCTCCCCGCACCTACCCCGTGAGTAATAGAGATTTTGGTCACGCTACGACCCTGACAAGACGGTATCATTATCCAATTTGTTCTAGTCGTAGACTGTTCTTACAAAGAAAGAATGTTTATACTTGTCACTATTAGCCCTGATTGGTTCAAAACCTTTTATATTGTTCACCACTTGATTTTCTAATATATTTGTTGAGACAAAGTCTTGGCATTGTTTTGCCCTGACGGTTCGCTTTGGTCTATGCCTTTTAAGTATGGTATTTAACATAATGCTCTATATTAATGGCCGGCACACATGTCCCTCCACCACCTTGTACAGGAGCGTCAGCCTCTGATGTTGCTGTCTATCTTGTACTGACGGGAGTTGGAGGTTCTTTATCATGTTGGTGACACATCCTTCATCCCAGGACTTGTAGTCTCCTGTTAGGAATCTTGCAGCCGATCTTTGAATTCGTTTGAGAAGGTCAATATTGCGTTTTAGGAATGGGTCCCAGATACTGCAGGCATATTCAAGTTTAGACCTGACTAGAGCTAGGTAGGCGTTTTTCCTGCATGATTGTGGGCCTTAGGTTCTTACTGACAAATGGGATATTGTGACTCTGTGACATATGCATTAGGCATGGTACTTTCCATATACTGTTTTGCCATGTCTTTTGCAATAGGGTACTACATTACCATGCATGGCTATCATGTTCAGTTATGAACGTACGCCATTATAAATATAGTAAAACTTAAAAGAGCAAACTCGCGAAAACCCGTTATAACTTATAGCTTATATTATTATCGGCATAAATCTCCATCGTATTAATTTAAAACAAGCTTTTAATATGGTATGGATAAATAACATCAAAAGAAGGAAATAAACATACTACAGTATACTCACTGTCACACATACACACAAAATGAATTTCTCTTGTTTGAACCTTGTTTAAAGGGGCAAAATTCCCTACCCTGGTAGGGAGAAATTGGAGGTGTGTCTTATCAATTACACCAGCAATACAGGCTGTCAGTTACAGCACATGTAAACAACTCGCTCTGCAGACGACACAAAAACGTATTTACAAATCAGCTAGTAGTAACATGAGTAATGTTTATCAATCCAATGATTCCAAAATATATATTTTTATTGGAACTGTGACAGTTTTATTTCAGTATTATCCACGTTTTACAATATATTTACTCTTTTATCTTCATCTAATTTCCACTGGACTATTTATCACATAAAAAAAGAATTGCTATGAACCTTTGGCCAAAGTAAATGTAAGCTGGTGACTCAAACAGAAATGCCAGCAAATATTTCATGAGGTTGACATAATTTATCAGTATTAAATGAAACTTAATTGCCAATTATAGCTGGTATGGAGAATCAGCATAGTGTACACTGCAGTTTACAAGACCTGTGTATAATTTGGATATTTTATAAAGATGACATTGTGTGATCATTGTGTTGGGAATATTAAACAATTCAAAAATAAAGGAAAACTGTACAAATTATTGTTAAGCATGGCCGGACATGATGTAGATAATAAGGTAAGGAATTACATAGTATATAGTATGACTAAGGAATATATATCACTGAGCCTGAGAAGGGAATGTTTATTTTCACGGGAGGGATATAGAAGAGCTTGGTGAGTTTTCTGATTTGTAGAGATGATTTGTTATCAGGAACACATAAATAGTCACCTTATACAAATGCCCCATCTCAGAGCACTGCTACAGAGGTTCACACACAATATAAGTACTGGTATCACTCAGTGTCGTCTGCTGTAAACACTACCAGGTGTATTTGTATACACTTCTCAGTTCATGACCCCACAGGCTCCTCCCCTATATTTTCAAATTTCTGTCAGTTGGGTTTAAAAAAATATTGAAACTAAGAATAAGAAATACTTTTTCACAAATATGTTTTTACCAATACATTTGTTTAATATCAGTTTACTTCTGTGCCAAATATTAACAATTTTTATGAGGTGGATTTTTCAATATTTTGAAAAAGGACTCCCTGATCTAACCCTGCATACATTTATATGAAAAACCTGCCCAGCTCCATCTGGTGGCTTTTATATGGCAGTTGCCCCTTTAAACTATCGTTGTCTTTCGTCTTAGTCTTGATCATCTGTGACGCTTACTTGTTTTCATATCCAAGCGTCGCCTGGGGTTTAGAAACTGTATTTGAACAAATCTGATTGGCTATTTGCTATGTATCGGAGCCAATGAGAAGTCATCGGGTTGCCTATGACAACCCGCTGCTTTGCGACTTTCTTATCAGGTCCGCGAGTCCTAGGTATCGGAAACAATAACAAAACGTCGGGTTTCCAAAGTAGATACTAAATGATGTCTATGTACATGTGTAGCGGAGTGTCGGGATTCCTAGGTATCGGAGTCAATAACAAAACGTCGGGGTTTCCAATGACAACCCGCCAGATAGATACTAACTAACTGATGTCTATGTATGTAGAGGTGTGTCGGGATTCCTAGGTATCGGAGCCAATAACTAAACGTCGGGTTTCCAATGACAACCCGTCATATAGATACTGACTGATGTCTATGCAGCGGAGTGTCGGGATTTTTTACGCGACAGGTAGCCTATACAGTATGTACAGTATTGATATCTATGTAGCGGAGTGTCGGACTATCGGGTTTTCCCCGCCAGGTAGCGAATGCTATGTAGCGGAGTGTCGGGATTTTCCGATGATCCGCTACTTACTATATATTCTGGTAATTATATTCTATGTAACGGAGTGTCGGGATTTTCCCCGACATGTAGCGAATGCATAAATGCTATGGAAACTAACTGATGTCTATGCAGCTAGCAGTTGAAGAGGTGGGGCTAGTATTTGAAGAGGTGGGGCTTGCAGTTGAAGAGGGAGGGCTTGTTGTTGAAGTAGTGGGACTTGTGCTGGAAGAAGTTGGGCTTGTGCTGGAAGAGGTGGAGCTTGTGCTGGAAGAGGTGGAGCTTGTAGTTGGTGCAGTTGTTGGACAGCTGCTAGCTAAAAAAATAAATTAGGTTTAACACATGAGTTAAACAAAAGAAGTTGAAGTGGAAGAGGTTGTGTTTTTTAAAAGTTTGAATTTTGATTTGAATGGAGTTTAACGTCATTTAACAGCACATTTTAGGCCATGTATGATGGTCGATTTGTAGTGCTAGAGGCAGATCACCCATTTATTCCTGGTACTGTATACCTCCCACCTACTGTAAGAATCGACACAAAGATCACTAATAATGAATTTAGCTAGTCTACACTCTGATATATCCAGTACAACAGAAGGCAATGTGGTGGCGTTAGTGTGCAATGTTGAGCATGATGGCTCAGATAATTGAACTAGGGATCACAAGATTGATCCCAGCTCCATTATCGAAATACTATTAAGTGTTTCCCAACTGAACAGTCACCTAGGCAGGCGCTTAGCTAGACCGTTTTCGTCATACGCAAGATTGAGTGCAATACAAACAAATCTTTAAAATTGCTTTGAAATGCATTTTTTCTTTTTTTTAGTCAAAATGATCGCACACAGCAGCATATTTGCATATAGGCAGATACGTGCCTGCCCGGTTCCAATATACAACCAAATACACTATAAACAATAGTGGAGACCTTACTGTGCTCTTGCGGCAAATGAACTATAAACATAAGAAGCATGGAGCTGAACAAACCATTTACTGCTAAAATAATGGCAACTCGTGCAAAAGGAATGAAACAATTAAAAGTCCAACAGCACATGACTGGATATATCTTGCATGTATGCAAAAGGAGCAACAATTGCACAATACCGAAACTAAACTTGACTTACAAATCTTGTATTTCCACACATTGGTGATAGGGTCACAAAGGTAGCAGGCGTCTGATGGGTTATAGGCTCCTGCAGCATAACACACCTTATCTATTACACAGCTGGTGGGCTAGATAAAAAGTGAAGAATTAAGTTTGACGCAAATATAATTATTTATTTTTACCTTTTCCCGCTGAATTGACACTCTAAACAATAAGTATTTTTCTATGTACCTGTATTTTATATTGAAAACTTACGTTTTTTGCATGAACATGACATTGTGTCTCTTATTTAAAGTATTTTCAGGCGACATTTGTTGCAGGTCCATAAAGGTCACAATATTAATGTACAACAGAGTTAAGATGGAAGACCGATTTAGGTAACAAAATAAAATATTGACATTATGTTGTGGAAAAAAAACAAGAGGCCCAAGAGGGCCTGTGGACGCTCTACTGGCTAAAGATAAAGTTTATGCAAAAGGGGCCATAACTCTTTCAAATATTGTTCAACCAGAACATGGTGATTGTATAGGCAACTAGGCTTGCAGGGCACGAAAATTCCACTCGTCCGCTCGCTATGACGAGTGCTCATTGATGCAGGACGAGTAGAAATTCAGATAAATTCTTTAACAATTTATCAATTTGGCCATTCAAATATTGCATAGGACGAGTAACTGAGAAACAAATTTTCTTCCACTGGCTTGGTACTGATTGTCTCTGACAAGTTTCCCATAACTCTGCCAAAATTCATTCAACCAGAACACGGCAATGATAGGTGCTACTAGGCTTGGTACTGATCATCCCAATCAAGATACGTTGAATTCCAGCAAGGAGTTCAGAACAGACTAATCTGGATGTTCTCTATTAAAACCTTTAAAGGGCCATAACTCTGACAAAAATCATTCAACCCGAATATGGCGATGATATGCACAACTAGGCTTGATACTGATCATCCTTGTCAAGTTTCGTTAAAATCCAGCCAGGGGTTCTGGAAAACTAGTCCGGAAAATGTTTGTTTATCAAAAACCTTTAAAGGGCCATAACTCCACCAAAAATCTGCTAACCGGAATGCGACGATGATATGCACAACTTAGCTTGGTGCTGATCATCCCTGTAAAGTTTCGTTGAAATGTGGGGAGACGTTCAGGAGAATAATCCAGACAAAGTTTGTGTATTAAAACCTTTAAAGGGCCATAACTCTGCCAAAAAACATTCAACCGGAACACGGCAAAGATTTGCACAACTAGACCTGGAACTGATCATCCCTAAACAGTTTTGTTTAAATCCGGACAGGGGTTCAGGAAAACTAGTCAGGACAAAGTTTGTTTATAAAAACTTTTAAAGGGACATAACTCCGCCAAAATCATTCAACTGGAACACAGTGACGATATGTACAACTAGGCTTGGTACTGATCATCCCTGAAAAATTTCAATGAAATTTCGCCAAATGAAGGCCCTTTCTTCTTAATGAGGCCAAAATATACCATATTTCAGACTAGACTTAGTACTGAACATTCTTGCCAAGATTCGCTGAAATTTTGCAGAGTTCAGAACAGACTAATCTGGACAAAGTTTGTGTATTGAAACATTTAAATGGCTATAACTCCGCCAAAATCATTCAACCGAAATATGGCGATGATATGCACAACTAGGCTTAATACTGATCATCTTGTCAAGTTTCGTCTATATCCAGCCAGGGGTTCAGGAGAACTAGCCCGGAAAAAACTGTAGTATCAAAATCCTTTAAAGGGCCATAACTCTGCCAAATATCTATAAACCAGAACGTGACAATGACATGCCCAACTAGGCTTAGTGCTGATCATCCCTGCAAAGTTTCATTGAAATCTGGCGAGGGGTTCAGGAGAAGTAGATCAGACAAAGTTTGTGTATTAAAACTTTTAAAGGGCCATAATTCTGCCAAAAAAATCATTCAGCCGGAATATGGCAATGATTTGCAAAACTAGACATGGAATTGATCATCCCTAAAAAGCTTCGTTTAAATCCATCCAGGGGTTCAGGAGAACTAGTTAGAACAAAGTTTGTGTATTAAAACCTTTAAAGGGCTATAACTCTGCCAAAATCATTCAACTGGAACATGGTGACTATGTACAACTAGGCTTGGTACTGATCATCCCTGCAAAGTTTCAATGAAATTCGGCCAAATGAAGGCCCTTTTGTCTTAATGAGGCCAAGATATAGCATATTTCAGAAAATCAAGGGCCATGACTCCGATGTAAATGGTCCAAACTGGATGGTTTTCGAAACTGTCCAAGCTTTCATCGATATTAACAATCTGGTAAAGTTTCATAAAGATCGCATGGAAAACGAAGGCCCTATCAACTTAACGAGGCAAAATATAGCATTTTTAACTAAATCAAGGGCCACAACTCATCTGTTACTGGTCCGATCTGGCTGGTTTTCGAAATTGTCTGAGCTGTCATCGATATAAACAACCAGGTAAAATTTTGTAAAGATCATATGAAAGATGAAGGCCCTATCGAATTAACGAGGCGAAATATATCATTTTTAACTAAATCAAGGGCCATAACTCCGCTGTTACTGGTCCGATCTGGCTGGTCTTCGAAATTGTCCGAGCTTTCATTTATATAAACAATCTGTAAAGTTTGGTAAATATCGAATGAAAGATAAAGGCCCTATTGTCTTAACGAGTCAAAATATAGCATTTTTAACTAAATCAAGGGCCATAACTCCGCTGTTAATGGTCCGATCTAGCTGGTTTTCGAACTTGTTCGAGCTTTCATTTATATAACCAATCTGGTAAAGGTTGGTATAGATTGGATTAAAAACGAAGGCCCTATCGTCTTAATGAGGCAAAATATAGCATTTTTAACTAAATCAAGGGCAATAACTCCGCTGCTAATGGTATGATCTAGCTGGTTTTCAAACTTGTCCAAGCTTTCATTAATATTAACAATCTATGCAAGTTTGGTAATGATCAAATTATAAATAATTGTTCTAGAGTGTTCACAAGGCAGAAATCAGCATTTTCCAGAAAAATCAAGGGCCATAACTCTGGTGTTACTGAGCCAATTTAGCTAATTTTCGAACTTGTCCAAGCTATCATTGGTATTAACAATCTGTGCAAGTTTGGTAACGATCAAATAATAAATGAAGGTGTTAGAGCATTCACAAGGCAGAAAATAGAAATTTTCAGAAAAAACAAGGGCCATAACTATGGCGTTACTGATCTGATTTGGCTGGTTTTCAAACTTGTCCGAGCATTCATTGATATTAACAATCTGTGCAAGTTTGGTAAAGATCAAATAATAAATGAAGGTGCTAGAGTGTCCACAAGGCTTAATATGGCATTTTTCAGCAAAACAAGGGCCATAACTCCGGTGAAATTTATCCGATCCGACTGGTTTTCGAACTTGTCCGAGCTTTCATTGATATAAAGACACTGGCAAAGTTTCGTAAAGATTCGATTAATAATGAAGGCCCTAGAGTGTTCACAAGGCAAAAGTTAACAGACGGACAGACTACGGACGACGGACGACGGACGGACGGACGGACGGACGGACGACGGACAACTCGCCATCCCATAAGCTCTGCTGGCCTTCGGCCAGTAGAGCTAAAAACCAGATTTAGAATTAACTTCACTTTCGAGGAGGGGCTACTGCAGATGCGTCCAATGTGTCTCAATAGAAAATGGTTATTCAACTGTCTGTAAATACACTGAGAGTTGGTTGTAGTCTCTCTTTCACTATTTTTTATCATTAGCATAAGACTTACCGGAACTATTGTTGGTACTATAGTGATAGGAGAATAATGTAAATATAAAAATTGATTTGCCTGTCTTTTTTGGCGTTTATGCGATTTTAAACACCAGTAGAGAATTGCAATTTAATCATAAAGCGATTCATGAAATCTCCATTTAATACCGACATTTAAAACTGCACAAATGCCGAAAAAACGTGAATCAATTCTTAAAATGGAATCTTACCTGTATGTTACAAACTCCCAGAGCAGTGTCACAGTCAAAGCACACAAATCTTGAATGATATACAACACACTGTTAGACTGGTTCCTACCATCATTACTGACAGACATCAACAAACCAGTCAATGGCAGGGTACCAGTCACATCACATGTCACAGTGCCAGAGGTCAGGAAGGTTGCAGAAGAGGATGTCATAATTCCCGTTTTTTTGTAACCATTGCTTGAAATCTGGATTGAAATCAAATTGATAAGTCCTGCAACAAGTGATCTTTAATACCTTTGATCACATAACGGCTTCTGGGGATGTAATAAAGCCAGGACTTATTTATTGTATTACAGATGCAAATGAGGACCGAATCACTGCGTTTGTGTACAGTAAAACATTTAGTCCCAATTGTTTGCATGGTATACCATACGATACGTTCAGACACATTAACTATTTATCATTATTTGTAGTCTTACATTAAAAAATGCATGTTAGTAACGTTAAATGTCGCATTTTTTGAAGTGCGAATGCGTTACGGACACGTAACGTAGATGACATCATGTAAACAATAAAACGATGTCATGAGTTCTCTTACAAATTGCCACTGTGTAAAAGATAAACTGATAACATTAAAGTGCAATTAGTGGTTGTTTTTAGTAAAAACAGATGTCTCCCCCACTGGGAAAAAGGCCATAAATCCGAAAAAAAATCATTCACATGGAACACAAAGATAATATGTGCAACTAGGCCTGGTACTGAACATTCTTGCCAAGTTTCGTTGAAATCCGGCTAGGGGCTCAAGAGAACTAGTCCGGACAAATTTTGTGTATTAAAACCTGTAAAGGGCCATAACTCCACCAAAAATTATTTAACCGAAACATGACGAAGACATGCGCAACTAGGCTTGGTACAGATCATCCTTGCCAATTTTAGTTGAAATCTGGCCAGCGGATCAGGAGAACTAGTCCGGACAAAGTTTATGTATTAAAACCCTTAAAGGGCCATAACTCTACCAAAAATCATTCAACCAAAACACGGCTACAATATGCTCAACTAGGTTTGGTACAGATTCGTTGAAATCCGGCCCGCAGTTTAGGAGAACTAGTAGGAGGAAAAATATTGTGTATTAAAACATTTAAAGGGCCAAATCATTCGACCAGAACACGGCGATGCTTAATAAGACTTGGTACGGATGGATCATCATTGCCAAGTTTCATTGAAATCTGGACAGGGGTTCAGGACAAGGTTTGTGTATTTAAAGTTTTAAAGGGCCATAACTCTGCCAGAAATTATTCAACCGGAACAGAGCGAAGACATGCACAACTAGGCTTGGTACTAATCATCCCTGCAAAGTTTCGTTGAAATTTGGCCACGGGTTAAGGAGAACTAGGCCGGACAAAGTTTGTGTATTAAAACCTTTAAAGGGCCATAACTCCACCAAAAATCACTCAACCGGATCACGGTGAAGATATGTACTACTAGGTTTGGTACTCATCATTCCTGCACAGTTTCGTTGAAATCAAGCCAGGGGTTCAGGAAAATTAGTTCAGACAAAGTTTGTGACCTACAGACAACAGACAGACAGCACAAAAACAATATGTCTCCCCTCCACAAAGTGGGGGAGACATAACATCGCAGAAGTCTTATGTGATAGAATCTTACATTCTTGGCTGTGTATTATTGACTTGAATAAACTCGTTGGGTAAAAAGATACGATTTATTAAAATCAATAATACACAGTCACTCATGTAGGATCCTACATACTCATGTAGGATCCTACATATAAGAAATACACTAGATAAATATTTACAAGTTTGAACAAAAATCAAAGTTATGACATTTTACTATAAAATAAATGATCATAAATGGGTAGGGTAAGGTCCAAGTATACACAATAGAAGCATTTGTCTCTATGAATTCTAGTATGCCGCTGTTACAATGAATAAATCAATTATGCAGACGCAACTATCAGTTGAAGGTGCATTTGATCGAAAGGTTATCAATATGTGAGTTGTGCCAAAAATCGATATGGTCTTAATTTGGGTCAATAACATTTAATTCAGTTTTAAACCGTAACAGTGATTTCAGCATTATTAAGTGATACAGTGATTTCAGCATTATTAAGTGATACAGTGATTTCAGCATTATTTATTAATTGATACAGTGATTTCAGCATTATTAAGTGATACAGTGATTTCAGCATTATTAAGTGATACAGTGATTTCAGCATTATTTATTAAGTGATACAGTGATTTCAGCATTATTAAGTGATACAGTGATTTCAGCAGTGATTTCAGCATTATTAAGTGATACAGTGATTTCAGCATTATTTATTAAGTGATACAGTGATATCAGCATTATTAAGTGATACAGTGATTTCAGCATTATTTATTAAGTGATACAGTGATTTCAGCATTATTAAGTGATACAGTGATTTCAGCATTATTAAGTGATACAGTGATTTTAGCATTATCAAGTGATACAGTGATTTCAGCATTATAAAGTGATACAGTTACCTCTACTTGTTCAAAATGACAGGTAAGGCTATCGGAGTTGATGAAACTGTCCCCGGACAGGACGACCTTCACAGCCACATCTACTGATCCTGGAGTTACTGTTACCGTGTACAGATCTTCAGACAAGGGATTCAAAATCGGTACTGTTACTATGACAATGGAACAGTCAAACTCGGTATACCCACTGTTGCAAATGCACACATCTGAAATGTAACATTAAATTCTTTTGAATTTCAATGTTAGAGTATGACTAAACATGGCAGGTTCTGTACTGGACTAAAACTTCATAGCTTAGGAGTTAGACCAGGAACCATGTGGTCAACTTCGTAGTACTTGAAAGTAATTCTAAGTAGAATATTGAGTTACTTATTAGATATTTTTAGCGATAAAGTAGTTTTAGCTGGTATGTATTGAATACGTATCTGTATTTCTGAAACATTTACCTCACTTTTAGTGACAATGGCTTCAAAATCAAAGCTAAGACAAACATTTTGCACAACTTTCTATGAAGCTTATTTGATGTGAATTTAAACAGGGTTATCAGCACCTGGGTCAAATAAATTTCCCTGACTTTATCCTCACCAAATGTTTTCACTGACCAATATGACCCTATTTTATCAGTCTCCTCACTGCAGTCTACCATTCCACCCATATTACTTTAATTCAAATTAAAAGATGTTACATCAATTGTTATGTATAAAAACAATGAAATTTTTTATACTGCAATACAGTCCTAGGACACTTTCAGTGTGTAACTTGAAGACTGCCATAGCCACAGATACACAATTTCTTGACAACAATATATTTTGTCCGCTGACTTTTCAGAAAATTCAAATTTCCCTGACCATTTTTTCAAAATTCCCTGACAATTACCTGACCTTGAAAAGAAATCAAATTTCCCTGATTTTTCAAGGTCGCTGGCAACCATGTTAAAGGCCAATTTGAAAAACCCTAATTTGAAAACAGATGTCAATTACTTTCGGTTTGGCTCAGATTGTGAACAAAAAATCTGGGCGCTCTATGATTTTTTAACCCTTAACCTGCTACATATATATAATGGATTGTTCTTTCTTTGAATTAAGACCATTCCATTCATGTGACAAAGGGGTGTTTTGGGTGAAAATGACTGATCAGGAGCTGGACATTGTAAACCCTGATCAGACTGCGGGTTAGTCGTGCTTAGCGGGATAAGGGTTAGCATTGATTTAGTAAATAAATACCCTGTCTCCGCAGAACAATATTTGTATTCATTAACTAAACAGATAAATACTGACCATTGACACACTGTCCATGTCCGCTACAATCACTGACACAGGTCAAGGTCAGCAGGTAGGTGACCAGGTCCTGGTTTGTGCTGAAGCCCAGGGAAACACTTGGATCATACAACACGGCAGTCTTACATTGTACCTTCATGGCTTCTAAAGATGTCCCGGCACCATCAGTAGTGTTGTACAACTGATAAGGAAAATATTAAATTATATAATTCCCAAGTGTTTGCCTTCTTTTATCCATTTTCATTTAGAATTTCAAAATAGAAATGTCGGATATGCAACTAATGACCCTGCTGAAGAACACTTGAGATATTAGGGAAAATGTAACTTTAACATTTTACTGAAAGCATACCTAAACGCAAAACTTCCAAGTGTCTGACCTTGACCTTGTGGTCAAACTTCCAAGTGTGTGACCTTGACCTTGTGGTCAAACTGCCAAGTGTGTGACCTTAACAATGGTCAAACTTCTAAGTGTGTGACCTTGACTTTGTGGTCGCAGGAAATATGACAGAATGTTTTTGTATGACCTTTAAGTAATCAAAAAAGTAAAAGTAACTCATGAAAGCATCTTGAGAATATGAGCAATATGAGAATATGGCGATGGATGCACGAACCGACGTATGAGGCCAAAACAGTATACTAGACCCCACCAATTTTGGCAGGAGCATAATAAAATAATAACTGAATTGTATATGAAGACTATGACTTGCACCAAAGATCACAGTGAAACTAGAAGGATGTTCCAATTGGAATACATGTGTCTGCTGTTGTTTTGAAAACTTAAATTATTTAGAGATTGTGTACAAGTACATTCTTTCTGTATAAGGCTGAAAATAACTAGAAATGTGTCCATGGGACATGGATTCCCCTAGTGAAAACAATCGGTGAAAAACGTTAAATTTGACGAAAAGGGGGCCATAACTGTGGTAATACTGGGTCGATTTAGACGCCAAATCGATATGCACATTTTGATATCATATGTAAGCATCCTGTAAATTTGAAAAGAAACGAAGGAAAAATGTAAGAGGAGATAGACACAAGATATTTTAACGAACAATTTGATGCAAAAGGGCCATAACTCCAGTAATACTGGATCGATTTTGACGAGCTAAATGATAAGCACATCTTGACATCATAGGTAAGCATAATGTAAAGTTTCGAAGCAATCTGTTTTAAAGTGTGGGAGGTGATAAACACACAAGATATTTTTACATAAAATTTGACTAAAGAAGGGGCCAAAACTCCGGTAATACTGGGTCGATTTTGACGCCAAAATGATATGCACATCTTGACATCATAGGTAAGCATCCTGTAAAGTTTTCGAAGCAATCGGTTGAAAAGTGTGGGAGTAGATAGACTCACAAACTTTTCGGGACTGACGGACGTAAGGATGGAAGGAAGGACGGATGAAAGGACGGACGGACATGGCTAACGCTATATGCCCCTCGCCATTCGGTGGTGGGGGCATAAAAATAAAATAAAGTGTGATGATTATAGTTTTATATCCTCATATTGCAGGTCAAAGTTGTAACTCAGTAAAACTCAAAAGCTATAAGTTATAGAGCCTGTGCAAGTTAAATAAGTAACAACTGGCTGGCTTTTAAACTTGTTCAAGCTTTCAAAGAGGAGTGAACAAATTGCTTAGACATCAAAATTCAAGCAGCATACTAGAATATCTGTGACACAAGACGAGATGTAAGGTGTTGTATCCATGACAACATTACATATATCCCATAATGCAGTATTCTCCATGACAGACTGGCAGTACTGTGTAGCAGACGTCTCATTCCAACCACTCTCGCTCAGCCATGATGGTAACTGAAATAGTAAAACATATTTTATTTGTTTTTATGAATATTGCCTTGTTTTTTCTTTTTATTTAAGAGCTCAGAACTGTGTTACTCTGTATGAGAACAAACATGTAGTCTTGTCTCTTCTTACTTTGTAATGCAACCTCAAGCTTTATGTTTTTCGTTTGTTTGGTGTTTGTCATTTTCCAGAACATTTTAGGCTATGTATGATGGTCATTTTTTTGAGGTGGAGGCATACCAACCACTTATTCCTGGGTAGAACCAGTATTGTATATCTACCACCATCCGTAAGCAAGGACACTTTTTCACTAACAAATATAGTGGAACTTGCAGTGGTGAGAGGCGAGAAGATTTCAAATCCAGCATATTTATCTTCTCGACCACAGATTCTTTATCCTCAATTTTTAATCCCAAACTGGATGTTGTGAGACGGTCTGGTCGTCTGGTCCATTTTTGAAATATTGCTTTTCTACACAGGGTACGAGTGTTTTGGAGAAGGACTAGTAAATTATTGATGAGCTAAAACAAACTTGTCAAAATTTGACATTTGATTAATTCATAGATCACAAATGCCATTGTTTTAAGGTTACGTCAAATGACATTGGTATGTACTGTTTGCCTAATCTTACGTTGTTTGTTTAATCTTACGTGCGCTAAAATATCTGTGTTTACAGTTACCTCTGGTTGGTACGTAATATCCACATCAATATCACTCCACAGATCATTCGTCTGTCTCTTACGCCTTGTGCTCTGGCCTCCATCTTGCACAAAGAGATCTAGGTATGGTGTGATGTCTTGACCTTGAACAAGGTCACACATCTCCACAAGGTCAACAGGTTCACAGGTGTCAAGGTCGCTGGAGCAGACACACTTGGAGTTGTCCATGGTTTGAAGGTCGGTGACTACAGAGGATCCAGTGAACAATGATTGATGCGGTCTGAAACATATTTCGAACATAATTCAATTTATATGTTGATGACAATGTTTTATTTGCAGCGATACAGGTGGATTTGTTGAGAATTTGAAGAATACGAGGGATGTTTCAGATGTAATGCAATTCCACGTGTATCACGAAAAATACGTGCAATTATTTCATAAAAACCTGGTATTGTGTCAGATTAGCCTTTCAACTACATGTGCACGAAATTGTGTTGAAAAATATCCAGTCATTTCTTAAAACCAGCTCTTTATAGCAGGTCAATTCATACAACTGTGTATAAATATGGTTGGTAAACGGTCAGAAAAATGGCTAGAAATTAGGACATATATAAAAGGGAGAGTTTGTCAAGACCATACATAATGCGATTTGTGACATTTATGGAAGTGATGAAGTATCATATAGCACTGTTACCAGGTGGATTGTGCATTTCAAATTTGGAAATAATGGATTAGAAGACAAGCCAAAATGTGGTCGACGACGAGTTGCAACGTCTAAGGAAAGAGTCCATAAAATCCAGGAATTAATTAAAGGACATGCAAGATTGACCATTCGGCAGTTAGCTCAAAGATCAGGCATCTCAACAGCACGGGTTCATATTATTGTGAAGAAAGTGCTAAACGTTACTAAAATATGTGCACGATGGATTCCACATTTACTGTCGGATGACCAGAAACATGACCGCGTGAAAAAAGCCAAATCTTTATTGAAGATGTATCCAAAATATGACAATAAACAGTTTTCTAACATCATTACTGGTGATGAAACATGGGTACATTTCTTTGAAACTAAGCGAAAGTGTGACAACCGAGTATGGGCGACTAGAAATGGAAATGCAAGGAGACCTGTAATTGCAAAGCGAACACAATCAACACGCAAAGTTTTGTATGCCATTTTCTTCTCAATTCACGGTCCAGATATACAAATTCCAGTTCCTAAAGGTAGAAGTGTTACTGCTAAGTTTTACAAGAACGTTGTATTAAAGAAACTTGAAAAGCACTTCAAGGAACGTCGTCCGAGGACTGGCATAAAGGGTGTCCATTTATTACATGACAATGCTCCTGCACACAAAGCTGAACTTGTGAGGACATATCTCGACCAAAAAAAGGTGCGAATCCTAGATCTCCCACCCTATTCCCCAGATTTAGCACCCTGTGACTATTTCCTATTTCCAAAGATGAAATCCTTCATTGCTGGAAAGCGCTACTCGTCCAGAAACTCACTCGGATCTGCGGTGTTCCAGTACCTTAAAGGGGTACCCACTGAAGACTACAGAAAGTGCTTTAAAAACTGGATTAAAAGACTAAAACGATGTGTAAAGGCAAAAGGAGAGTATTTCGAAGGTTTATAAGTGAAATTTGATGTAAAATCATTTGAAAATAAAATTTTACAAACCGAATTGCATTACATCTGAAACACCCCTCGTATATTTAAGGGTTTCAAAGAGCTCATGTTAAAACCTCAGTTTGCAGTAAAATATGGTAAGGCAGGGAATCAGACCTGCAACCACTAGTTTACCAATCATATGCAATGACACAACTTCTGACAGACCAAGTAGGGACAATGGTCTCCGAAATAGGGAAATCTGGGCTAGAAATAGGGAAATAGGGAGATTTGGGCAAGAAATAGAGAGATTTGGGCTAATTACAGAGATATGGGCAAAAATAAGGAGATTTTGTAATCAGATTAATTTCCCATTATTTTACTTTGAAAACAATCATAAAATCTGTAAAAAGATCACATAGAGAGCTTCTAAACACATATTTTGCAAATGTTTACACATTTTTTAAATTGCCATTCCTATTTAAGCAATACTAATTGTCTTGCTTTTAAGATTCACCTCCCAAAATCAGGAGATTTTCCCCCCAGTGTAAAATTTGACAGGTATACACTAACTGACTAAAGGACACTTGTGCTGTCTCTACACTTTAGAAAAGAGAAACTGAAGTATCCAAAAAATTAGCAACTTGCCAATATATGAACAATAACTCTAGCAAATATCAAAGCAAAATGTTACCTCCATGCATTTACAAAGTCGTTGGGCAGTTTAATATTTCTCCACGCCTGGACGTTGGCCAAATCTTGTACCTCCATATCTGGCCAAGTCAGATCATTGTCCACATTACCATCGTATGTTCCACACAGACCTGCAGTACATCAAATAAATCATGCTGCTAAATCCATTTCTAAATGGTTTCTCGTCCTTAGATACTAACTAGAACTATCACTGAAGGTGATGAATACCCCAGTTTTTTTGTATATTCCAAGTCCAACAAAGGGCCATAATTCTGTTATAAATTAGGCAATCAACCATGGGTGATGTAGAGGGAATAAGGTCATCAGTTATTATGAGTATTTGAAGTTTGGGAACAACCCATTCAAAACTGTTTGAGAAATGCTAGTAACAAGGAAGTGTTACGCGACGGGACAAAAAAGTGTTACCCGACACGACACCCATGATAAATTATTTTTCTTGCATGTCAAGAGACATTTAGTACATTGACGACGCCAGCTACTAACGTTTTGCATGTTTTCCTGCATACCGGATGTTGGTGTGCACTTGACTTTTAACTTTACCCATAAAAATAAGAGTTTCTATTCCCCATGTAACATGGATAGCCTTATCTGGTACGCAAGAAAATGTCTTTCTTAAAGACAAACAAAAGAAACCGAATATCAAGGTGAGGCTTAAATCGCTGAGATCGCTGAACCCGATACTTATAGTTAGTTATCGGTGGTACATTTTCAATTTCTTTTGTTTTCTTACTTAATTTTTGATTCGGTGGTTCCACTACTCCGGCCGATAAAAGGCTCTGGGTATTGTTCAACCACTCATAGGATATGTTGTCTGCTTTTTATAAGCAGGCTTCATAACTGCTGCTCCCAACTAAATTCCATTATGTTTATTTCGCTCTTCGGGGCATTTCATTTTATTAGATACTGGGACCATATGCCGTACGACATGGGGAATACATATAAGAAGGGTGACTCCATGTCCACCGCCATATGCATGCCATCTTCGGGATGGTTAAAATTTTGTGCTGTTGATTTTATTAATATTGAGTTCTGCTCAACCCGGGGCTAGAGGGCGTGAGCGGTAGCTAGCATATTTCAATACCACTAATGAAGTGTCTCAATCAAACCGAGACTGCAATATTTCATATGTGTCGTGCTCGGCCGTTTCCAAAGGTCCATTATCATACTCTTTTTTATAGCACAGTGGCGTTGCTTGTGCAGTGTGGCGGCAGTAAAACGTCTCCCCGCGCTTGCAATCAGTACTGTTATTCATTCGATCTTTGGAGATCGCTGAGCCCGATACTTATAGTTAGTTATCGGTGGTACATTTTCAATTTCTTTTGTTTTCTTACTTAATTTTTGATTCGGTGGTTCCACTACTCCGGCCGATAAAAGGCTCTGGGTATTGTTTAACCACTCATAGGATATGTTGTCTGCTTTTTATAAGCAGGCTTCATAACCGCTGCTCCCAACTAAATTCAATTATGTTTATTTAGCTCTTCGGGGCATTTCATTTTATTAGATACTGGGACCATATGCCGTACGACATGGGGAATACATTTAAGAAGGGTGACTCCATGTCCACCGCCATATGCATGCCATCTTCGGGATGGTTAAAATTTTGTGCTGTTGATTTTATTAATATTGAGTTCTGCTCAACCCGGGGCTAGAGGGCGTGAGCGGTAGCTAGCATATTTCACTACCACTCATGAACAGTCTCAATCAAACCGAGACTGCAATATTTCATATGTGTCTAGCTCGGCCGTTTCCAAAGGTCCATTATCATACTATTTTTTAAACCCTGACCTCCAGATTCTGCTTCTTCTGTGTAATCCACTTGGCCACTGTAGTCCCTTACTAAACCAAGGTAGAGAAGATTAAAGGCATGTCAGTCAAAAGTGACTGCTACGACTTCTTAACTAAAGTCATCACCATGCTTCAACTATTGTGCCCACTGCCAACATGGCTTCGAATGAATTTTGGAAGATAAAACAAATGCCGACAAGCAGTTGAGCCTACATGTATCAAAGCTTACTAAATTGTTTTTTTCTTTTTATCTTACCTGATGTCCTGCCCCACTCTATTGCTGAAGGTTTGATCCAAACGTTTAACAAAGCTGCAATAGACTGTACATACACAATGGCGCCTGATGGTAACACAAACTGTAAGGGAATAAATACATATAGGTGTTTAAACCTTTTACTCTTGCTATAGATATATGAAGAAAAAAATGCCATACTAAAAATAATAGAAATTGTGTCTCCCTGTCTTTGATCTAAACTTTAAAAAGACACACAACAATCTTGAAGTATGTATCAAGCAATAAAATTAGCACCTATTCTAACCGCGTATATTTCATCCGTTGGAAGCGCCACGTTACATGACGTCACTTGATAAATATACGTCACGAAGACAAACTCAACAGTAATTTTAATAAAATGTTAATTACAACAAACTTGCCATGCTCCAACACCATGCACACCCCCGATATAAACCCATCATATGCATCAGTAAATATAACATTAATAAGCATCTTGAACAAGCTGAGAACGTTTGACGTCACACAGCGCAAGCTATATGACGTAAGCAATGACTTAATTGTTTGTCACGTGACTACTAGTGTATTGAAACGCAGAATTTTGCATACTGTTATAGTGGTACCGAACCCAAGGGGTTGCTTGTTCCCAACACTTGCTATTTCAGTTAGGTTGACCAATTAAAAAAATCACAGATATTGCTGCATTACGCATGTCGTTATGCCACTGAAGAAACTAATAAAGTCCTTAGGTGTTAATTGTATATTCAGTCAGTGCATTACACGGATGACCCCCACTGATTCGGCACTTGTATATATTCCTCTGACTAGGGAGCGTGACGACCAATTCGTGAAACAGCTAATAAACTGTGAAAGTATAGCTGTTAAAATCACAAACATTTTGTTTTGATGGAAAATCCGGAGATTGTACACTTAAAGGAGAATCCGGATTTTATCCAGAGATTTGTCAGGCCTTAAACAGCCAACAATTAGCAATATGCAAAAACAATTTGCTTTAAACAAATAAGGTAATTATTAATAAGGATTTGCAAATATGCAATTTATGTAGAAAACTAATGAGACTAGTTTTAATATGTTTAAGCAAATAAAGACTGCTGTTGTGTTCGTTTAAAGTTAGTTAATGACAAACATAGTTTAACAAGATGCAACAAAATTCCCATACCTGAAACAATTTCCTATTTACACTGGTGTACACTCGTGTATGTGGTGTCACCTCGTTATTTTTGTAAACTTTGAACTCCAGCGGGTGTGACCTTTCAAATGACCTTCGACACGAGTCAAGGACAAATGTATCATCACCGGACTGTACCATGACAACACAGGGACAGGCTGTGATGGAGAAAGTACTGCATCTCTGGAAACCAACATGTACCTGGAATAAAGACAAATTAAAGTATGTGTTTGTGAGGCATGGTCCATGACCTTTGAGCAGAAGTCACCAGACTGTACTACTGGGCTTTGACATGCATTCAGTTCCATAATTTTTTTCATTTAAGAATAACACTTAAAACTGATGATTCTACGAAGTTAACTTGTTTTATTGAGTTCAACAATTCCAAGGAACTTCTTTTCACTTGAGATACTAACACTTCCAAAGTGTCTTTTTTACAATTTTAATCTATTGTTGACACGGGGAAATGTATACCTATAATGTTTTCATAGACATTCCTAAATGAGATACATATTCCAATAAAGGCAAAATTATGATTTCTTCAAACAAGCCTAATCATGCATGCAGCAAACCCGTTAAAAATCATAAATTATTTCTCAAACAGTGACTTTTTCGTAACAAAATTCAAATTTCTCTTACCAATATATTTAAATTGGATAAACAAAGAAAACTGTCTTTCTAGATCAACATTGCACACATCTGCCTTATTCATGGCGTTACATATTTCCAAAACCCCGATCCTACGATTTCTAATTTCCCTGAAATTTCCCAATTATCTCAAATTTCCCTGACCAATCCGAAAATATGCTGACTTTTTCCTGATATTAAACACAATAAACACTTCCCTGCCTTCTATACTGACCCGTGGGATCCCTGATTTCTGGAAACACTGTATATTTTTTGTTAATTTGAGTTCACCTATCAGAGAGTAATATTTGACAACATTCGATTACCTTTTGAGGTAGAGTTGCATGTTGGTAGAGGATGAACTCGCTCTGATGAAAACTGGGTTCATGAACAGTCGCAACGCGTTCTGAAATATGATCTTACTGAAATACTTGATATGTTGATTAAAAACCTTATTCCTAATTATATTTTTGTTATACCTTTGTTACTACATTTGCCCAGTGTCATATCTGTATACATGTGTTACTATGTCCAATGTCGTATACATGTGTTACTATGTCCAATGTCTTATATTTGTGTTACTATGCCCAATGTCTTATAGTTGTGTTACTATGCCCAATGTCTTCTTATACCTGTGTTACAATGTCCAATGTTACTATGTCCAATGTTACACCTGTGTTACAATGTCCAATGTTACTATGTCCAATGTTACACCTGTGTTACAATGTCCAATGTTACTATGTCCAATGTTACACCTGTGTTACAATGTCCAATGTTACAATGTCCAATGTTACTATGTCCAATGTTACACCTGTGTTACAATGTCCAATGTTACTATGTCCAATGTTACAATGTCCAATGTTACAATGTCCAAAGTTTTATAACTGTATTCCTGTGTACCTATGTACAAATGGCAGTCTTGCACCTCTGTTAATATGTTAATGTCTTATATCATTCTGTATTCATGTGTTACTATGTCCAATGTCTCATACATGTGTTCCTATGTCCAATGTCTTATATATGTGTTAAAATATCCAATGTCTTATACCTATGTTACTATGCCCAATGCCTTATACTTGTGTTACTATGTTGTGTTAATATGCCCAATGTATTATACTTGTGTTACTACTGGTATGTCAAATGTCTTATATATGTGTTACTATGTCCAGTGTCTTATACCTGTGTTACTACTATGTCCAATGTCCAGCGTATTATGCTTGTGTTAATATGTCCAATATTTCATAATTAGTTCTGTAGTGTTGGTACTTTGTGTCGTGATACTGGAGATAACACAATGCTAAAATCTGAGAAACCAAAGAAACTGGAATGATACATAGGAATCTTGAAGCCTGCTATACTGTTCAAACGATTACATGCTTTGTGGGGTATATAATCATTTGATTAAACGTCTAATTTTAAAATGAAAGGAAAATGTTTATTTAATTTCTGATTTAGATTTACCCTTTTAGTTGTATGATAGCAACATTTCTAGAAGTATTGTCCTGAAACTGTATTTTTTAATAGGAGTTTTTATTTACATAATTTCATTTTATCCTTTAAAGTGCCAAACTTCAACAAGTAACCTTAATTGATGATTGCATTTTGACTTTTGTCCCTAACATTTGTTAAAACAGCAAATATTTATTTCTGAGTTTATTGTGACAGTATGAATTTTTCGTTTCAAAAACACACTTCATTCAGGTAGTATAGAATCAATTTTTCTGAGAGGTGTTGCACATAGTGATATATTTTGCAGGGAAAATATCCCAAATAATTTCACCGTTAAATAAATGTATGCTTATATGATATATCTTCAAGCCTGGAAAGTTTTAAAATAATCTAAATACATGAGCTGAGAAAATTGAATTTAAACAGGAAATGATTTTTTACTACCAATGATTCTATACACCCCAAGCACTGTACTATAGTTTTGTAATATGATTTGAGCATAAAGACAGATACACTGGAACAGGCCTGAAATTCACCAGCTTAGGCTGCAAATATTCAAGTTTCATTCGTTAATGTTCAGATAACCAATCATATGAAGTTGCTTTTAGTATTTATTATTTATGATATGTATTAGTGTTTATCATATTTAAACAAACATTCATCCCTTGACCTATATATAAGTTGTGATTAAATGTTGCATATTTGGGCTTAAGTCTAAAAATAAGAATATTCTCCAGAAGGTTGGTAAATTCAAGGCCAGGTTTATATAGGAATCTAACATGTGGCACAAAAGACCCTAGATTTCCTGATTCAACATCTCCCTTGTTATCCACCTGAAGTGAATACACTTTTTGTTTACCTTGGGTCCATGTCAGCTAAGTGCCACCAATATACAATCACAATGGAGGGATAATGTATTGAGAACATGGATAAAATAGTACTTAACATGTTGGTTTAGACGAATATATAAAAGTACTACTAAGTATTTAAAATCAACACATCTTTTAACTGAGAATAACCTTGGTCTACAATATTCTTCACAATTTATATAAACACTGTATGTATTGAATATATGAAATACATATGTGAACAGTTCATATGTGTCACAGGTGTATTATTTTGATGTGTAAAATATATTTGGTACATTTGTGCCACATATGTATCATTTACATATGTGGTACATATGTAAATAATATTATGCACATATTATATTAATATGCAAATCATAAGAAAGGAATACATGTGTCACACATCACAACATTTTTCCTGTGAATTGTGTGCAATTATGCTTATTTCAACTAATTTATATTGCCAATCGATGATGATATTAGTTTTCAGTCAACATGTCTTGGGTTGTATAGAAGGTAGACAACCTTGAAATCTGTGAAGGATACAATAGCTGTACTTTTATATGAGCTAGATTTGAATCCAAGCAAGAGATGGGTCTGTCAGTACAACATAATACCGTATTTCCCTAACAGTAGCACCAGGGCACCAAGCATTATTTTATTTTTATTTTTATTTGAGTTATACTCAGAAGCAGTTCTTGTCAGATTTTATCACATGTTAGCAGTGTCGAACACCCATTTAATATTCTATTGTATGACACACGTGTAAAACAACCTGGAACGATTTTGATTGGTTGAGTAAAACCTATAACACTAAATTTATTAACTGAAACTATTTTATTTATTACAAATTCACCCCAGATCTGAGTCATAAACTTATTATTTGTGACTGCTTAATAAAAATAATTCACGTTATACAAAACATTGTTGTTGGTTTGTTAAAAAGTTGGCTATAAACTGCTATTTGTAAAGAGGTAAAAACGGCGAACCTTTTATACGCAAACGTTATGTGAGAGACACCGACGTCACATATTTTATGTAGTTTTGGTGCCTAAAGTGTGACTGACATCGTGGCGGTTCTATGTCCATCTGAATTATTTTTTACTAATTTGATTGCAATGTTATGTGATAATCTAAAACTCGTTATGATATGCTAGTAATTAAAAAAAGTAATAAAAAAGTGTTACGCGTGCGTATCAGGACAAAAATCAAACGTGAACGCTTGCCAATCCCGTCATTCTTCCGGGATCCGCCTCGTGTGTATCACGGCGCAGTCGGTATGTTCAAAATCTTAACATGTCTGTTAGCCGGAAGGCAACGGCACGGAAAATAGTGCGCTGTTGCTACATAAACATTATGGCCGATTGCCATACATGTTTGATGGTATGAGTCTGCATTGCATGTGTGTTACGTTACCCAGATGAAGGGGTTATCACTAGGGGAGGACCGGGGTAAGTCGGACAAAATATACATTTAATCCATTTTGACTGTTTTTTCAAACATTTGTCAATGAATTAGATAGTGTAGCTACTACAATATGTGTGCTTTTATAAGAACAGAGCGATTTACAAATCGGATCATTTCTTCATAGAATATGCGGACACCAGACGGACGAGGTGAAATGTCCGATTTACCCCGGGCTTGGCAAGTTGGAACACAGACCGGGGTGAATTGGAACACAATCCCAGAAAGCACTCTAACACATTAATTCTTAATCGACATTTAACAAACATTTTAACGCCTGTCAATGAGCAAATGGCTGGAAAAAACACATAACAAAGAAAATCTTTCTTAGGCATGCTAAATTCCACATTAGTTTTAGTTTATTGCTAATGTTTACCTGAACTTGATAACACTAGATGAAAAAATTTTATGTAAACAAAATACCAAAAGATTTTAACTATAACCACATTGAAACGTAGACGGCAACACCGTGTTTTGAATTACTATCATAAAATAGTTTAACTGTAACACATAAAAAGTCCACAGTAACTAGTTGGAGTTTGAAACATAATTAAAAGTAACGTCCAATTAATTTCATCAAAACACTAAATTACGTTAGTGTTCATTTTGATGCAAATAATAAAATTCGTCGGTTGCCAATTTACTTTAATTAATGCATAAAAATGAACAATAAGCAGTACTGAAATAATCATAGAAGACCTGTAACAGTTACATAAACGGATTCAAACTACATAGTAGGCAAACACTGGTATCTCTACTATTAAACTATACCTTTTAACACATGACTCACAATCTGCAAACACAGGTTATTGAGGTTTTTCAATATTAAACTATAAACATTAACACAAACTACATTTAGTAGTAGGGTATTTCAAACTAATACCATTTGCGTCTCAAAAAAATCAAGTTGTGCATTTCCGACTTGTCGATCCAGATTATTCGCATTGTCCTGTGCAGACTGACCAGAGTCTACACTGTTCGCCACCGGATCCTCTAGAAGATCTCTTTGACTCAACAATGCACAGTGAGAGCGTAATAAGACTGTGTGGAGGTGCAGACTGACCTGGGTCTGTACTTATCGCAATTACCACAAAATTGAATATGACAAGATAGGCTCATTACATTAAGGGCTACCATCTGAAATTTGTAGGAACCTCTACAGTAAGGTCATTTCAAAATTTGCCTCAGTGCACCGATTTTAAATCAAAGGCCCTATTCAATACACAAGCCGTGTATACATACACATATTCTTAACTGTTAAACATAGTCCAGAAATCATCTGAGTCACAGTTCAAACATACAAAAATACGACCATGCTGAACGCAGTTTACGTGCGCCCATTTCTTGCATAGAATGCATTGATGACACTTTTCTCTTGCTTACTATTGGAATAGGGTTCCATGCACTTTTATACTTAAGCAATAGCATTCATCTTCCGAAGTATCGGACTCCTGTCCTGTAGTTTCTCTGCGCCGCTTGTGTTTCTGCTTTTCTTCAGAGTAGAACGGCTCTGTTCAATTGTCTTGCTCTTCTTTGCTGTTTCATACCTTCTGTGACTTTTTGCTAGGTCTTTTTAACTGCTCCAGTTCAATCAATTCGTAACATTTTCTGGCGTATCTGTTAGTATTGCGATTTCCGTTGGGCGGCTCCCCTCCCCCCCTTCTCCGTCAAGTTTCTCAGCAAGTTTTTCATAAAATTCACCAACATTTTCTGTGCTCCGTGGATAAACTTATTGCTTCAGAAATTTGACGGATAATGAATTATGCCTCGACATAAACCTGAAAACCAATCAGGTCCGGCCCTTTTGTCACGATTGCCATGAATCAGGATCGGTAATCCAAAATGAACTGCACATTCGTATG
Source organism: Cyrtodaria siliqua (assembly GCA_037043455.1). Lineage (NCBI taxonomy): Eukaryota > Metazoa > Mollusca > Bivalvia > Adapedonta > Hiatellidae > Cyrtodaria > Cyrtodaria siliqua. The sequence goes on from JAWPHD010004921.1 coordinate 161,220, forward strand.
CCAATGGAATTTATCCATAGGCGTAAGTCCCGAAGTATATACCTGCAGAAAATCGAATATAGTTTTCAAGGGTTACTAGAAAGACCGGAATACACCGAATCACCGGAATACACGGATACCACCGAAATACATATAATAGAGGCATTATCTATTAATTAATGGATAATAAATGATTATTTATGATTTAAATAGTAATATATCCACACAGAAGAGGTGATTTTACCGTGTTTGGGGGCTTATATACGCACACTAGTCCACCACTATATATGTAGCACCGCCAATTCGAATACTCGATAATCCGATTATCGACACGCCATTTGCGAATTCGTAATGGCCCCTCAATTACGAATAATTTTCAAATAACGTCTTCTTCCTCTCGGGTTATAAGTGTTAAATTTATAAAAAATAACGGTATTCAAACTAAGTACCATGAAAATTTATATATTAGACCGGAAAAACACAACAAAACGGGAGGAAATGTGCCAGTTTAGTATCCGCAGCTTTTGCATAATTTCTTTGTTTGATTTTTCCTCGTGTTATATTAGGTCATATATGATCGATATATTTGATTATTTAAACACTTTATTACCATATCATTTGTTTAAATAAAAAAAAGTAATATATGTAGTCCTTATGTGTATGCATTACATGCTGTTTATAAGCCGATAAAATATCAACAGGGAAATCTCAAATTTACGTTCTCCGTGATATTTTCTAAACAGGGACAAAGATGTCGCATCATGTTCGTCAACCTCAATAAACAGAATAAATAAGAACCTAATGTTTGAAAAAGAATGAATGGATTATGTTTGTTCAAATTTAATCAGAGAAGTATACCACACACCGTATCTAAAAGTCAAATTGATTCAAATTGCACTTATTCCAATCCCCGTCACCGGAGGCCAGAACTTATCATTGGCCAACAGTGATCGTAGGAAACACCCTAGACAGCAATATACTGTGTAACTAAAATATAGTTTATAACCTTTTTAACCTTATAAATACTCAAGACTACTTGTGTTTGTGCTGGGCAATGAACAATATATTATGTTTATTGAAACCAACCTATGCTTTTGCTCGAAACATAGTATAAATGCCATAAATATAAGTTAGTTGATCATTATCCTAGTTTCTCGAAGGTTTGGTTCGATAACTATTTTCGCTTGGTTTATTCGAAACTTATAAAACCTAAACTTTCGCTTGAAAACCTAGGTTACCCCGTCTCTATAATTTCACACGTAATTCCGAATTAGTCTGCGTGGGAATAAATTCAGGAAATTCCAATCTTTGGAGTATTCATAATGTGATACAGCATCATCAAAAAAACTGACCAATCAGTGACCAAAATAAAGAATACCAATACATTCTGGTAGGTGATAAACTCGGTCTTTATCCTGGATGTTCAAACCAAGTTTACTGTTAAGATTAGGTATCACAGTGTGATTCTTTTACAAACCCTGCATATTTTCAAATACCTTCATGCAAAATGATTCAATAATATGTATGTTTCAAAATCAAAATCTGAAAATTATCGTCTTTTTACTCTGCCAAAGATTTTTATTTACTATAGAACCTAAGGATAAAAAACCAAGTAACACACATTTTATCACCTACCTAAAAATTAGATAAAATCTCAATATCTCTGCAACAGAAAATTATGAATGGACAGAAGCTTTACTAGAAAATAAGTCGGACATGGAAAATAATTAATAAAGAATTTCCAACGAAAAAATTCATTTTTGACTTCCGATAACAGTCTTCCGGCTTCCGATATCTTTGGACAAAATTTGTCCAAAAATGTGTTTCTTCGGAAAATATTTGGACATCGGCAATAGTTCGGCTAAAACTCAGACAAAGCATTTTCTCTTGAAACATTTGGACGTCCTGGTATTTTCCTTTGGGAAAATATTCGGACATCGGATTTCCTTCTGGAAACCATTCGGACATAGGTATTGTTTTTTGAAATATTTGGACATCGGCATTTCCTTCGTAACTTGAATATTGCAATCTGTTGCGGAAATTATTCCAACTGATTGCTAGTTTCCAGAATAATTTGAAATTTCAGATAATCTGATTTCTTCGGTAAAAAGTTCGCTTTCAAATTTATGCAGAAGAATTATCTGATTAATAGAAAATAGAAAAGCAAATATGCACCCATGCAACCTTTTTTCTGCTAAATATACAACGGGACACGAAAGGACGGGACGCGACATAAATTAGTGGAGTGTACCTTATAAGGTATTAAAATTCATAGTGAGTAACCTTTATGAAGTGTCATTATGTATGTTCAAAATCATAAAAAATATATGAACAATTATTAAAAAACTTAGTAAATCGTGTGTAAAATTAGTGGAGTGTAATCGTATGAAGTTGTATAATAAGTGGAATGTAACCTTATGTGGTTCTCCATAATGGTATTTTCACAAAATACCAAAAAGGAAAAGCAATATGCAACCATGCATACCATTATTTTATTAAATAATGCAATGGGAAGCATATGCGACCCACGTAAATTCGTGGAGTGTAACCTTATGAGGTCTTAAAGTTTGTAGGTATAACTTTATCAGGTTATTATACGTATTTTCACATCATAAAAAAAGAAAAAGAACATATGCAACCATATCTGTTAAATAACAGGACAAATAATTAAAAACTAAGTGCAATCTTATGTAAAAAATAGTGGTGTGTAACCTTATGAAGTCCTTGTAATTAGTGGAAATGTCACCATTATGTGGTTTCAAATTTTTTTTCACATCATACATGTAACAAAAAATGAAAAGCAAATATGCAACCATGTAACTATTATGTGTAAAATATTAAAAGGTGCGCGAGCACCATAAATTAGTGGAATGTAACCTTTAATATGAGGTCTTAAAATTAGTAGTGTGTGACTTTAAGAGAGATTTCTTATGAATTTCAAATCAAAAAAAAAGAACAAGAAAATAATGAAACCCATTATCTGTTAAATAACAGGAGAAATAATTAAAAACAGTGGGAATCATAGGTAAAATTAGTGGAGTGTTACCTAATGAAATCTGTATACATTAGTAGAATTTAACCTTATGTGGTTCTCATGATGTATTTTTCACAAATACCAAAAAGGAAAAGCAAAGTATGCAACCATGCAACCACTATTTGTTAAATAATGCACGGAGAAGCGACGTGAAACAACGTAAGTTAGTGGGTTTAACCTTATGAGGTATTACAATTAGTAGTGCATAACTTTATTGAGGTTATTATTACATATTTTTCGCATCATAAAAGATGAAAAGAACAAATGCAACCACTATCTGTACAATAACAGACAAATAATTAAAAACTTTGCGAAATCTTGTGTAAAAGTTAGTGGAGTGTAACCTTATGAAGCCGTATAATTAGTGTGAATGTAACCTTATGTGGGTTTCAATAACGTATTTCACATCATACCAAAAATTAGAAGCAAATATGCAACCATGTCACTATTATCTGTAAATAATAAAACGCGACGCGACAAGTGATTCCTAATAGTCCCCCGCATCGACCACTTCTTCGAAGCGGAGGTATAATAATACTTACTTTAATGGTATCCTCCATGGAATAACGTACATTTGTATCCTTGTTTTTTAATTATTTTTTTTTTATTTTTTTTTTTTTTTTTTTAATTTCAATCACACCAAATAATGGTGATCCATTTATTTCACCCCGTCATAGGTTGTGAGGGTCGGGGGGGTGGGCCACCCCTCAGCAAACCGTACAGTTATATTGTAAAATATGCGTCCAAATATGTATTAAATATAATACAACAAATATTTACAGAAGCTAGACTAAAGCATATCTAATATAGACATAAACAAATGGGGAGGTTTTTTCTTTCTTTACGATTTCAGAATGAGTGCAAATATGATATTGGCCAAATTTGTTTAAGGGAGGCATTGCAATATGTATATATTTCAAAATATCATCAGTGGGATAATATGTATAGATTGGCATGATCCCTTTAAAAATGGAAGACATTAATTTCACAATCTCAAATGATAAACGTTACTTATTTATTATTTTTTGCATTCTGATTCTAACATCGCAAACAAACTTTTTCTTTTCAAAAACCCAGTGGATGATTTACATAATTTATATAGAAAAAAAGTTATGTACATAGACACTCACAAATATTTAGAACAATGAGACGTACATGTGACTTTTTACCAGACCTATGTAATATCTCCACTGAGTTTTTCTATTATATTCTTGAAAAAAAGTTGTGGTACATAAAAAAAAAAAAGACACAGATGTTCTATGGAGATGTGACTCTTCATCTACTCAAGGAACAGTGGGAAACGTAGTGCAACAATATATTTACCGTTGTTATTACTAAAAGCACGAGAAACATTTAGCGAAAAAGGATCTGATAGTGTAAAAGGTTTTTATATGCCAACCAGGGCTTTTCAAATTTTTCCAATTGATTATTTTTTAATAGCGGTTTATTTTTTCAGTAGGATAAAGGTATTTGATTTGTGGTTTAAAATATTTCAAAGAATGGCAATCTCCCCATCTAACTTGCACTTATTATATGAAGTATTTTGCATGCAGAAATTAAATTATTAAAACAATGTCATATTGAATGGAACCAAAAATAAAATTTTCAATAGTCCCATTCCGGTGAATTTGTATATTCTTTTCTGTGCAAGTAAATTGAAATTATCCCCAAAATGTTTTTGAATATCTGCATTCCCAAAATAAATGAGTAATGGTTTCTGAAGTATCAGTGCAAAAACTACATGGAATTGTAATTTTTTATTTTCATTTTTGTCTGAAGGAGGTTTTGTTGGCAGTAATTTCTGTGATCCATTTTTACTTGAAACCATTGTAACTTTGTATCTTTTGTGCAAATGAAAGGTATTTTAAATAGTTTTTTCCAATCTCTGTCTATTTTAAACCGACTGACCCCATTTTGCAATATATGTTGGTTTGCACACCTGATTTATTTAAAACTTCATAAATAGGGGACAGCCCTTTTTGTTCCAGTTATGAGAGAAACTGCTAATGGGCAACAGGGTTTTTCTAGGTGATGGCCAGATGTGCAAATTCCAGATTTGAAGGTACTCCCTAATTGCCGCAGTCATACCTTCATATCTTAAAAATTTGAAAGTATGCTAAACTTTTCTATAAATAGTCTAAAAGAAAGCAGATTACCATGTTATCCATTAGATCATTAATAATATAATACCTTTGTCCAAACCATCTCTTATAAAATACACTTGATCTCCGATCTGAATGTTATTGTTGTCCATAACGCTTGTGTTAGAAATTTTTCCATGAAAGTGGTTTAGCAGTTAATAGAGTATCCAGACTGTGTATACATCCTTCCAAAAAGGGATTGCAATATTATTTTGCATATTTATTTTTTATATAATCATTAACCCAGAAATAACATCTTAGTCGTAAATGGATACATATGTTTATGAATTTTTTACATTTTTTCTCAACTAGGAATCTTCTAATCCATGTTAGTTTCAATGAATATATGATTGTTTAATATTAATCATTTCTTAATCCCCCCATGTTCATAATCTTGGGTTACAACGTCTCTTTATTTTGTCCTGGGTGATTATTTCCATAGGGAATTAAAACACATATCTTGTAGTATTTTAATCTGACTGTCAGTGGATTTGGTAAAGATGAAATAAAGTTAATGTATCTCTCCCAAATAAATACGACAGAACTTTTTGTATAAACACACTGCGTTTGTGTTTGAATTAAGGAGCACCAGTTTCATTGGCTAGTGAGTCACATAACTGTAACACAGCCAGCCTATAAAGTCTTAATTGTATCAGAATAAGATATTAGCATATGGATATCATAAATTCATTAGTAATGAGTGATGGATGTCTGTATTATTAGCATTAATCTCAAGTATCATGATCAATGGTTAAAAGTGTAAAAAGTGGAGCGCTGTTGGTCTATTGGTATACAGTTGACCCCATGATTTCGAAGGTCCATGGGTTCGATCCCCACCATTGCGTCATATGCGTTGTTTCTCTGAGCAAGACACTTAAACTTGCAATTGCTTAGTACTGGTTCTACCCAGGAGACAGTGATTCAAATAATGTTCATAGAGCTTCCGTTAAATCCATGTAAAATAACTAAGTTTAAAACTAAAAGATGAATCATGAATATAATTGATACTATCTGGGAGTCGATTTTTTAAATGCTTACTGCAAATCAGCACTTACAATATATTCATTTTTTTAGACAGACATGAACTAGTTAAAAACAATTGTAGTGCTTATTTGCATATAGCATAGTCAGGGTTTTATATATAGTACATTTTAGTATTAAAAACCGTTATAGTGTAGAATTTCTATGTATTAAAAAGAAATTTCCAACTAGTCACAAAAAAAATTGACCGTCATATATGGCCTAAAATGTGCTACAAATTACGTAAACCAAATTTATTTTATGCTTAACAACGTGAAATAGTGGGGGGGTTTTAATCAATCATTGTCAAAAACAATTTTTTTTAATCTGTCTAGAAAATAACAGTTAATATTTATCATTTGACTGTACCTAGTCTACAACTAAGAAAATGAGCTATAGATTTAATAACTCAGGTCAAGTATTTCTGAATTGTTGTCATTTAGTGAAAAATGTCAGATGGTCATTTTTTGCAAAACTACCAGTTGCTTAAAAATTATATCATTGGACTGGAAATAACTTAACTAAAAAAATGAGTCGTAGATTCGCATTGGAGAATATATATAGTTTTCTCACTTCCGTATGAAATAAAATCTATTTTGTTAGAGTAGAGCACACATTGCATAACAATTCTTAGTTAAAATACCTAGAGCACACATGCATAACAATTTCTAAGGTTAAAATTACCTGTCACGAATCAGAGTCAATTTCACATTAATAAAATGTTTAAAATTCATATTGATGTATGCATTACGAAAATACATCGATGTCACTGCAAATGTTTCATTTCAAAAAAAATAATTGTGCTAAAAAATTAAAGTTCATGTTCTTTTCAGAATAAAAAATGGACTATGTCACATTGAAAACACATTCCCGAATGAAAAATATTGTAATGTCCGCGGAAAATATTGCGAAAGCCTACAGAGTTGCGAAAAAATATGTGTATTTTCAAATTCGGATTTTTTTCCGAAAAACATTTTCATGCGATTTTTTCGATATTATTTCCACAGATATCATCGAAATTCCGATTCTGACAATCAGGAAATTCTACAGACGGGTAATGGCCATAAACATAGGTAAATTGATTGATTATCCCTAGTTTTCCACATTACGTTTGATACTAGCTAAACTAACCTATGCTTTCACTCGGTTTATCGAAAACTAACCTTCATTTTGCTCGAAAACATTGTAATGGCCATAAAACATAGGTAAATTGATCGCTTATCCTGTTTTTTTACCATTTAACTTAAGATAACTGGATTTCAAAACTAACGTATCTTTTGCTCAAAAACAGAATAACGACCACAACAATGCTGGGGATGTTTTTGTATCTATAATTACCACATCAAAAAGGGACAGAGGACAATTTTTTAAGTTTTTATAATGAAATTAATAACGCACCTCAGTTAGTAATCCAGTATTATTTGAGTTTAAACCTGCTCTGAAATTCTATATCTAGGTAAAAACACATGGGATTTTGTAATTTTTTCTGTTGTTATTTTACCATAGGTCTAAATATATTATTGGTTCAATATGATCACAACATCTATAAAAATGCCGAAACAATTTGCCTTTGAACTATTGAAATTTTGATAATGATTTGCAAATATGCAATTCAAGTGAAAAACTAAAGGGATGCCGTAATTTAAACAAAATAAAGATTTATTTAACATCAAACACTTAACACAAAAATGCAATCATGTGTGCCTAGCCTTTGAACTGGCAAGATATTAACTGCTGGGGATTAACAAACAAAGACATTTATAATATAAATTGTACAGGTTATTTTTTTATCTATAAAATTGTAATTTGCATTGCAATATGGATATGATATTACAGATGTGTATCTCACTTGATAACTACCTGCTGTGCACAGAGTCGAGGGCAAGATACAAGTTAAATGAATTGAATTGGGGTTTTAAGGCACACCCAACATATGAAAATGTTTTATATGGTGCCTAACAGGCATGAACATGCCAGGCTCATCTTCCATGTACATCGAGATAAAAATATGGAAAATGGGCCTAGACCCTTCTCAACCCTTGAACTGCATAGTTGCTACAAATTCTATCTAGAAACTCCATTTATGCTGGAGCCATGTTTATTGTTTTTCTGTCACTCGCTCTTTTGATGCGAGTAGATAGCACCTGGAAACAATGCAGGATCATGATGAAGACCTTTAATGAACATGACAAAAAATGATAAAATGAACATGAATTTGGGGGGTTCTCCCCCTTGCCTACCCCCTACAAAGGGATCTGCAGTGGCCCTCTTCCTTTGCCCCCGTGACCAACGGGGGCCCCCGGGAACCACACGGGGCCCAAGTTAAATGAGCTAGTCAAAATAATACCTGTATATATATATTATAATTATATATATATATATAAAACAAGATATCATCTATTGAACATATTATTAAAAATCTATTAAATATACATTAATATAAAACAGATACTTCATAACAATTTTATGTTTTTGCATTTTATATGGGGTTGGTTGAGATAAAATTAATGTTACATGTACATGATGTATTCATAAATTATATGCAATAGAGAGGGGAGTGAGGACAGAGTTATGTTCTGGCTCCCATAGTGTCCATCCGAAATTTTATAGTCATGAAATAGCAATAGACATAGAAAAGGAGCCTTTTATTGTTTATTAAAGAGGGACAACTGGCCCAATCTTGAACATTTATTTAGCATTGGCACCTTGTTTTTTTGCAGTATCACATGCTTGCATATAATTAAAAAGACATACCAGCAATTTGAAATTTTTATCAAGCATTAAAAAATTTGCATCTTGCTTTATTAATCCAGTAATATTTTAACCTGTACTTTACACCTGCTTGCATATAATTAAATGAACATTTTCAACTTTCTCTCTTATTTCTACAATAGGTTTAAAATATAATTATTGGAATGCCGCTACTTTTTAAAAATTCAAACTGCCTGGTGTCCCTTTAAATACAATTTGAGTTTTTTCCAGGGTAATAAATAAATTAAAACAGTGGGAAACATATGTAAAAATAAATAAATATAGTAGCAATAACAAGCAGATTCCTATGCTTGAAAGTTATTAGCCACAATTACAATCATTGGTAAATTATAAGTTGAGTTCCAGGTTACATTTTTTTTCAAAGGAAATAATTCAACAGTATAATTCAGGGAGTTATGGTCCTTTATAAGATTGTTTTTTTTTGGATCATTGCTGAAGATTGTTTTTCATTGTGTAGACCCTTATACCTTGCAAAAAATTAACAGACTTTCAGACGAACGAACAGACCGACAAACGGTAAATGTCCACAACATAATAACTTCCTACGGAGTATAGCAATTAGTTACATGCGATACTCAGTTTGCAACTTCGAGCTTTTTAAATAAATATTAACATTGATATCCAATATTGGAAGTTATGAACAAATAATGACACTATAAGTTTTTAACAAGAGGTCAATGACCTTGAAGCTCTACTGATTGATTTTGATTTCAGGAGTAGTCGCTACAGACTTGTTTTTTTGAAAATCTATTTTTAACCGTGCGGCATCTTCAATTTCCGGCCGACCTGGAAATTTTTGCTAAGATCAATAAGACATTAAGAACAACATTCCTGTGAAGTTTCATGAAAATCCCGTCAGGTAGTTTCATAGAAGTAGTCGCTACAAGTTTTCATTATATAACTCTATGAAACAAAGCAGCCATGTTAAGGTCAAATCAAAACGATTTCGACAAGGACCAACATCATGTCCTACTGATCATTTTAGAAAAAGTCCCCATATCAATATCTCTTCTTGTTTTGAAGAAGTAGTCGCTACAAACTTATTTATTTTAATCTATTTTTAGCTGTGGCGGCCATCTTGAATTTCCGGCCGACCTGAAATTTTCTAGGATCAACTAGACATCAAGAGCAAACATTCCTGTGAAGTTTCATGAACATCCGTCCAAAGTAGTTTCAGAGGAGTAGTCGCTACAAAGTTTTTTATATATAACTCTATGTAACCAAAGATGGCCACTGGCAGCCATGTTTAACGTCGAATCAAATAATTTTCCACAAGGATCTACATCATGTCATGCTGATCATTTAGAAAAAGTCCCATTATCAATATCACTTATAGTTTTCAAGAAGTAGTCGCTACAAAAACTTATTTTTTAAAAATCTTATTTTTAGCTGTGACGGCCATCTTGAATTTCCGGCCGACCTGAAATTTTGATAGGATCAATTAGACATCAAGAGCACATTCCTGTAACGTTTCATGACAATCCGCCAAGTAGTTCAGAGGAGTAGTCGCTACAAAGTTTTTACTATATAACTCTATGTAAACAAAGATGGCCGCTGGCAGTCATGTTATCGTTGAATCAAAAACGATTTTTGACTAGGATCAACATCATGTATTGCTGATCATTTTAGAAAAAGTCCCATATCAATATCGCATATAGTTTTCATGAAGTAGTCGCTACAAACTTATTTTTTAAAAATCTATTTTAGCTGTGACGGCCATCTTGATTCGTTCCGGCCGACCTGAAATTTGTCTTAGGAACAATCAGACATCAAGAGCATCATTCCCTGTAAAGTTTCATGACAATCCGCCATGTAGTTTCAGAGAAGTCGTCGCTACAAGTTTTTACTATATAACTCTATGTAAACAAAGATGGCCGCTGGCAGCCATGTTTAACGTTGAATCAAAACGATTTTGACTAGATCAACATCATGTCATGTTGATCATTTTAGAAAAAGTCCCATATCAAATCAATTTAGTTTCATGAAAGAGTCGCTACAAACATTGTATTTTAAAACTCTATTTTTAGCTTTGGCGGCCATCTTGGATTTCACATCAACATGAATTTTTGCTAGGATCACTAGACTTTATGGGCACATTTCTGGTAAAGTTTCATGATATCCATCCAGTAGTTTCAGCTGTGAAGTCGCTACACAGTTTTTACTATATAACTCTATGTAAACAAAGATGGCCGCTGGCAGCCCATGTTTAACGTTGAATCAAAAACGATTTTTGACTAGGATCAACATCATGTTCATGCTGATCATTTTAGAAAAAGTCCCATATCAATATCACTTATAGTTTTCAAAGATGAAGTCGCTACAACATTGTATTTAAACTCTATTTTTAGCTTTGGCGGCCATCTTGGATTTCACATCACAGAATTTTTGCTAGATCAAATAGTACTTTATGGGCAACATTCTGTAAAGTTTCATGAATATCCATCCCATTAGTTTTCAGCTGTGAAGTCGCCTACAAGTTTTTACTATATAACTTATGTAAACAAAGATGGCCGCTGGCAGCCATGATTACCCCATTTCATTCTAGAACCCCCGGTTGATAAAAGGTCCTGTATATCTGAACATTTCCACGCGTTTTGCTGCAGCAGCAGATTACATTTCAGTGATGTTGGAAAAATATTGATTACATGGTCATTTTTATAAATCACATAACAAAACTATATATCATTTGTAGGTATTGAAATTCTGACACAATGGTATAAGTTAGCCCATGCAATATTCATGCAAAAACTCATGCAATTAAAAAAACAACATAGGTAACATGCGAAATGGGTCATGAAATATGTCCTACCTCACTTTTCAGTGAAATTTCTGTTGATATTTGACATTTGCTCTGGGGTAACCCAGCAAGTAGATTGTAGGAATTCAAGCCCTTGCCAGGAGTGCTAATCAGCTTTTAAATTCCATTGAATACTTCAAAAGTTATTAATTTTTTTATAAACTTGGTCACATGATATTTTTTTCCATTTCAGAACGGGTTTCGGAGACAGATTTCCCACAAGTTCATTGAAGCAAAAAGTTGATTTTCAATCAATAAATACCTCAAAACTGTAACCAAGGAGTTGCTGCTGTCTTATTTCACCTCCATAATAAAGATTATTTACATCCATTTTCACAGTTTTAAAAGTTATAATTTTGTATATACCGCCAAAGTAGATTGAAATCGGTCACAGTGGCAAGATCGAGTTGAAGGCGGTACGTAAAGACGCTTCTTCACCCCGCCAGTAGTCCATTTCTGCTGGGCAATCTCATGATCCCCATTAGAAAACCATAAGCCAAGGAATGCTTCATGCAGGGAACATCAAACAGGGACCACTCTGGTGCGACGGGGTGGGGGATTTTGCGTCCTTTCCTGGGTGCATATCGGTGGTTTCAGTAACCAATAATCCCATAGGTCATCACCCCAGATCAACCCAAAATAATCTCGGGGGAGTAGCTTCCTCTGGGTGCTGAACTTGTGCACCTCCATCACCTGTATACGGCCGTGTCTGGCGACGTTGAAACTCATCCCGAACCCAATCCCCTTGGAATCCTTCGAATTCTTGAGAATATCCGAATCTCAGAGTCCCAATCGTCATCGAAAAATCCCTGATAGTCGGGAAATTCAATACCTGTTCCTTTGTTGTTGACAGATCTCCGATGTTTTCCTCGACTCGATCGTCACTTTCTACGTCGGAATCATTGAAATCAGACAAGTTCCCCACGTCTATTATCGCTCCCCGTCGCTTAGTGCTTCTTGGGCCTCCCGCCATTTTGTTCAGATCAAAAAGAAATCTTTGAAAAAACGAGCAAAAACTACTTTTTTCAGACTTTTTCAATTTTAACACACGCGGAATGACTCGCAAATACTGCGCATGCGCCTAGTAAAGTTTCACTTCCTTGCACAGAAGTAATGACGTTTCCACACACGTTTCTATGGGAGACGGGGTTTTCAACAAAAAAAATACGATAGATCGGTGTCCCGAATAGAAAGGGTAGTTACTGATGGATCGGTGTCCCGAATGAAATGGGTTAACGGTTGATCAAAACAGATTTTTGACTAGGATCAACATCATGTCATGCTGGATCATTTTAGAAAAAAGTCCCCTATCAATATCACTTATAGTTTTCAGAAGAAGGTCGCTACAAAACTTGTATTTTAAACTCTATTTTTAGCTTTGGCGGCCATCTTGGATTCACATCAACATGAATTTTTGCTCCTAGGATCAACTAGACTTTAAGGGCAACATTTCTGTAAAGTTCATGAATATCCATCCAGTAGTTCAGCTGTGAAGTCGCTACAAAATAAAAGTTTACGGACAGACGGACAAGACGGACGACGGACACAGCACCACGCATAAGCTCTGCTGATCTCTGATCAGTAGAGCTAAAAATATGTGTGGCAAGTAAAACATAATTATATGAAAAAGTTTATCAACAATGGAAAATTTCAGTGACCCTGACCATTGCTGAACCCCGAACATGATGAAACATTCTGATTGCTACTGCAAATAAAAGGACTTGAATGTGTCCTAATATTATCAATGGTTACAAAAATCTCACTCAAATACTTCTTTGATGATAGTAAGCATGATAAATAGTTAACAAACACCCAAACAATTCAAATATCGGCATTATAACTATTGAAATTTTGCTTGTAGAGTTTGTAAAAATACGTTCCTTAAGTTGGATTTTTTATAAACCAAGGCCCACAGAATGCCTTTTTTAATGTTTTAGTTTGTTTTTATAAAAATTAATTCAATTATATTTTTACTCTGCTAAAATATTTGTATGTAAATTTAATTGAAAAAAAGTGTAGATTGTTATTCTCCAAATTTATTTACCATCCGGGACATACTGATGGCATAACAGTTATCAAGTCATAACCTGAAACAGTATGAAATTAATATATTCAACTTCAAATACAATTACAATAAAGTCAATAGCTCAAAAATGTCA